>JABUQX010071957.1:30000-58253 GCA_015478945.1 Trachelipus rathkii | reverse complement strand
TAGGATTCTCGAAAAGTTTAATGGCGCCTTAACACATATTAGAGTTTACCTCAAAAGAATATATAAACTAATAGAGACATTCGTTAGACTGTACTCCATCGGTCTCGCACATTGCTTTCAGAAATTGGATTATCAAATTGAATACGCTATGCAAGACACGCAGAATAGGGACCCTTCTATTATACTGAAAAATGAATATTCAACACTACAAAGACACCTGTGTTACCTCTTCTTTTATTTTCATGCAATTAAAGAGTTGAAGGAGAGGCGATTTTAAAATTTAAGAGAATAAAGATTAATTTAATAATGACATCATTTTATTATATTTAATTAAACTTACTAAGATTTAGCGATGAATTCGACATAATATATATACACGAGATATATAAAAGTTATAGCCATATTAAAAACTATGTAAGTTTGTCAATATTATCCTCTATCCTAGTGTGAGAACGCTCTAGGGCTTATCAAAATTAAAATAGCACAGTATAATATGATTTGTAGACGAACTCACTATATCAAGGTACAAAACAACAATTACGAGGCAGCACTAGAGCTTAGTTAATCGGTGTGGAAGTTAGATGACTAAAATATATATATATTATGATTATAACGTTCACTCTGAAAATTATTAGTAAGTTATGGTATATAAGTGAGGAATGTGCAGCCTTTTCTACATATAATAAGTTAAGAGATATACTCTGAGTGTATTACTAATAATATAATAAATATATATAGATTACGGTACATTTGTATTATTTAGGAACACTCCGCGCTACCGCGATTAATACATATAGCGTACTACCGATATATACTCACCCTTCACAAATAGTGTAATGTAGGGGTCAGGAGTTATAATTGTATCTATTATACTACACAACACAACAATATTAGCTATATATAATCATAAATATATAAATATATACCCACACATATATATATTAATTATATTTATATATAATATATATCATAAATTTATTTATATATCATATTATATATATATTAATATATTATCATATATATATAATATATATCTATATATATATAGTACTATGTATATTATATATATATTATATTATAGTTATACATATCTAAGGAGAGACGCCTCCTATAGAGTTATTTCTTATAGAAAACGGATCGTATTTCTACAAATTTGATAAATTTGTTTAAACGATATACGTTCTTTTTATTTGCAAAAGACATGTAACATAATGCAATCTTAGATTAAATTATTCACATAATTAATATATATAATATGTAGAGCATTATTTATTATTATTATACTGGAAAATAAAATTTATTAAACTATATTTATTACCATATTTAGTTTCATATATCAAATTCTGAACTATGGAGTTCCTTAACCTTTCCACTTTCATTATCTTAGAATAATCATTTGCAGGTGACAGAAACAGAATAACACGTTAACCTATCATCAATTAATAATTATTTCATTTATCAGAAAACGTAAAAATTATAGCAAAATAAGACCTTAAGTGCCATTATATTATTAATGGTCTTATATATATTATATAATTCAAAATATTATAATTATAATATATATATCTATATATCATTATATTATAAATAATATATAATAATATTATAATATATATATATTATATTATAATTTATTAATATATAATTATATATAATATAATATATAATAAATTTATAATATTATTATATTGGATAAGAGAGAGAGAGAGAGTGAAGAGAGAGATGGAAAGAGAGGAAGAGAGAGAAGAGGAGAGAAGATAGAGAGAGAAGTAGAGAGAGAAGGAGGAAGCCGAGTAGATAAAGTTTAACTTGGAAATCACCCGGCTTATATTATATTGAATCACATAAAAATTTTTAATGATATTGTAAAAATGATAATAATAATTATAAAAATTCTGATTATATATATATAGTATATAAATTATATTGACTAAAATAAATACACAAAAATATTTAAATATATTAAATAATAATTAAATACAATACAATATTAATAGAAAGTTATATATATTATACTACGGTAAAGTCAAATAATAATAGTATTACTCAAATACCTCAAGTTATATCTCACCACCTAACTTCAACCATGGATAACTCCTACATAACTATAATATATAGATATATATATAATATATATATAATACTCACACCTATTAGTAAAACAGGTTCCTTAATAAATATTGATACAAAATACAAATTGACCGACACAATTAATCTATACACTAACTTATAATACAACACAAGACTAGTTAACCGTTCGTTTGATCTTATATATACACTAACTTTATTTTAAAATAGCCGTAGAATTCACATATTATTAAATATATATATTATATATATTATAATAATAATATTATATAATTAAATACATAATAATATAAAAATTAAAAATATATAATATATACAATGACTTATGAAACAAGTTAAAATTATTCTAATCTATTTTAGATCTACTATCCTAAATATAATAATATAAACAATATATTAATAGTCTATATATATATATTATATACTACAACTATTATCAGCTACCACTTATCACAATATGATTACTTTAATTATAACATCTTTATAATTATATATAAATATAGGCATAATTGAATATTTTAATACTTTAATATTATATAAATATTAATAAATAATATATCAATATATTTAAAAATTAAATAATTAAAAAAATAAATATTTAATTAATAAAGCATAATACAAAATAAAAAAAAATCAAAAAACGCTGAAGTAGCCTGAAAAAATTAGTATAACAGGTAGTATTATAAATGTATATACTTAACAAAACACTTACATATGTTAAAAAAATACATATGTCATAAGCACATTCATATCATAAATATTACACAAACCGGCTAAGGTATAAAGAGATCGACTTACCAGTATACAATAACTATATAATGACTTATAAGTTTTAATATTAAAATCGCAGTATCCTTATTTTATTCAAAGGTATGTAGTATAATCTATATATGATCTTTTGATATCAAGATATAAACAATGTTCTATATATTTAAGTGACTATTTTAGAATAAATGAAGAACTAGGAATTGATATATAATATTATATTACTACTTGAATATAAAATATACTTAGAAATAAATAATAATAATTAATATACAAATATTAAATTATGTAATATTAATAACTTAAATATTATAATTAATATAATTAATAATAATATAAAGATATAAATATAAAAAATATATATCTATAATAGAATACCAGAGAACATAACAAACTAATAGTACATATATTATTATAATTTTAGTATAAGAAAATCAGTATATACTAATAATTATATCAATTATTAAGAAATATACGTATAATAATAAAAAATTAATAATTAAATATATAAGAATAATAATATATAATAGATAATAATATATAATATAATATATCTATATAAATATATTATATTAAATAATGAATATAATTATAATTACATATAATTATTATATTAAAATATAAATATACTACTAAATTATAAATTAATATATTAATATAATATACTTAATAAATAATTTAAATAAGAATATTATAGATAATAATATAAATAAATATAAAATAATAAATTAAATTAATTTAAATAATAAAAAAAATTGCTAATCAATTAATGAAAGTTCCATACTTAACAATAGTTAAGTATAAAAAAGGGATAAGCGTGATAGGTACTCGAAGCTGTATAAAAGATAAAACAGGACCTAGACGTCATAGTATAAAATATATATAACGATAGTTATCGATGTATAACCAAATAATGTCGAAAAGAAGGAATAAATACTAATAGTATTTACACACTCAGGTTATTTACGTATAGTCTAATAATAATAGTTTATTAAATAGATATTTGAAATTGAAATAATAAATTGATTGCTATGGTTCTGAGTTAAATAAACAGTCTATTATGATAATGTTCCAACACGATTACGTGAACGTGGAACGAATACTTGATCATTGTTCAAATAATATACTATATAGGCAAATTATATTTGTGTATATCAAGAATTGTCTATAGAAATATATAAGAAATATTGAAGTTAAAAATGGTCCAGATGTTGTGTTTATCTCTCAAGATGAATTAAAGGGGATGTAAGGAACTATTTCAGTTAAGCACTAAAATCAATTAAATTAATATATTCTACTATAATAATAATTAAAAAGATAAGTATAATAATATTATTAATATTATATATATATATAATAATTATAAAATAATAAATATTTATAATTTAATAATTAAATAAAGAATTACTATAAAATAATATTAAATATAAATCATTATAAATAAAATTATAATAATAATAACAGAAAAAATAATATTAATAATTATATATAATATATTAATAAATAAAATAAATTATAATATAAAAATAATATAAATAATTAATATAATTAAATTTAATGAATAGTGATCGAGAGCTCAGATATCGAATAATAATAGGTATAAGATTAGAATATGAAATCAGACTATCGAGGTAATGTACGATATTTATATTAATAGTGATAATAATGAGAAAATCAGTAGTAACCATATATAGTATCAAGAGTTTATGATTATAGTTATAAAGTGAGAGAGTGGAACCGCATACTTCGATAATTATGAGGTAGTAAATGTTACGCATACATCACCTGGAACTAAAATAATAAAGCAATCCATTCTTTCTTTTAGTTTTAATCGGGTCATTAGCACATTGTGGGTACTGCGATTGATAAGTGCCGTTTATGAGGTAGTATCATCTACACACACTTCTCATCCTTGCGTATCAACAAATTTAAATTTGACCATAAATTAAAGAAAAGAAACGTTTCAACAATGTTTAATTATAATTATATACATTTCTTTTAAAGCCTAAACTCATACACAGTTATTTATTCTGGCGCACTAACTATATCATTGCATCACCTCCTTATCTTGTAATCAAAAGACCTCCTCTTGGCTAGACAACATTTTACAGACAGTTACCTACTAAACTTATTAATTCATAGCTGATGTTGGGGAGTGAATAACCAACGAGTTGCCCATCTCATGATAGCTTCACTCGGCCGAACTGCTTATATAGCAAGACGACTTACACCGCGGATGCGCCATCCGCTCCAGATTGGCGGTTGGCTGCCACTCAACACTTATCCTACTCACCTCAGCCAGAGTAATATAAATGTCACTGTAAATGATAGTATGTACCTTAATCGGATTCTAATTGTGTGATCATTTGCCGTTAGTAACGGCCTTCTTTTACCTTCGGGCGCAACAGTTTATGAATCGTTGGGTACATGGATGTACAAGATAGGAAGGAACAGTTACAGCAGGAAGAAGAGGAGTCAGAGATCGACCGTACGAATGAAGAATTATGAAAATTGTTTTTGAATACCGTCTGAATATCAAAATATGATAATGGTTGATTGTTTTGTTTTGATATGTGCTATGTGTGTCGGTGTGGAAAGTTGCAATGAGAGGGAGGGATTGAGAAGGAGTTGCAATTTTGATGAGTGACTTTATCATGATGAGTATAGAGAGTCATTATGGAAGACTTTTGTACGTGTGGTGTGAGTAATCAGAAATTATTTACTAAATAGATTTAACATTAAGTTTGAAGGTTCATGGTAATGCTGTGTGGTGTGAACGTATGGTCTCATTTAATTCTGAGGGGAATATGTTGAAGCGTACGATTTTCTGGGATAACCTTAAGAATGGTGTTTTGGATGGAGTGAGTAGGAGCTTTTACTCCAGTATAATTGATAATGTGTTGGGTTGACCTTTTAAATGGTTTCGAGATAGTGTGAACTTTTCAAATATAAAAGGGATGAGTATTATATTACTAGTTGGGTATTAGTAAACCTAGAGTGGTTTTTAAAGGAGGTGCTCGGCGAAGCAAAATCGAAAAAATGGGTATAAGGTTACAAGGTGATTGAGATTTCATGTTAAGAGGAGAGAGGTAAATGTGTATGTAGTATTAGAGTATAAAACTTTCATTAAACACTAATTAATAGTATTACTAACATAGTAAAAACTAAAGTATATAGGTGATAGGTTTAGAATTAGATGTGTATCTAGACGTGTCAATAAGTCATATGTTCATTGAATTTTGTGTGTGATGTCAAGGAAGGAGCGTTAAATTAGCATTTGTTGTGCCTGTTTATTATTAATCAGTAATTAAGGTTAAATTTAAGGAAAGTTATCAATGGGATTAATCTATCTAATCATTACTGATTGGTCTATCTAATGTAAAATTTTTAAAGTTATTATTAGTTGAGAGGTGGATTAAGGAGGAAAGGTGATTAGGAATTAGGAAGTGGGTAGATATTAAGTAAGATGGAGAAAGTTAAGTGAACAAGTAATAGATAAGTATCTAACGAAGACGCTTCGCATTAGTTTAAATCATCATTGATTGAAAACTCGAAGAATCTATGGAGCAGTGAAGAAATTAGCATATTTTAGCAAGTGCATTATGCACGATAGTTATGTGATGGATATATGTGCTATATTAGTATAAAGAAGTAAGTATGTTAACTTTATAAAAGCGAGTGGTGGAATGAAAGTAAGTGTGAATGCGTAGCTTGTTATATAAAGTTAGATATTATAAAAAAAAAGAAACGTTAGTTAATGTTATCTATAAAAGCGATATTGATTCAAGTATTCAATTGGAAAGATGTGGTTGGTAGATGTATGATGTAGTTGAGGGATGGTAATAAAAGAAGATGTATTTGAAAAGGTGTCCATATGCTGTATGGTAGAAAGAAAGTGATGAGTAAATTTTGAAATCATTTTGTGAACTGTTGGAGAGAGTTAGGGGAAGGGGAAGATTTACCAAAGAGATATGATATGAAATGAGTTAATTACAAGCGCAAATGGAAGCACTCTATCACATGGAAAGAAGACGCGCGACAAGCTTAAGCCTACATAAGAGAAACAAAAAACAAAAATACCAGTGTTTTACTTGCTAGATATACGATGCTTAAGGATGGAAAATACGTCCTTTGGTTGTGGTTATTATTCTTGCATTGAAAGTAGAATGTGAAAGGCGCACGCAGTGGCATAACGTAGACACACACTTATCGGAACATTCTGCTATAATATTCTGTCCCCAGTTAATTCTCGCAGATCGGTATTAATGTAATGTGTAGAGGATTGTTGTATTCGACATGGATGCAAGAATGAATAGGGTATTTTGGGATGAGGTCATTATCATTGAGTCAAGGAGGAGGTAACTTGGGTAGATTGTGCAGGAGAAAGTTGCAAGACTCGGTTTAAACTCTGCAGTATAGATGATATTTTACTTGGTTTGAAATCATCAAGAAGGACGTTTGTTTACGAGCATAGGTGATCTTGATTGTTCGTCTGGTATGATCATCAGGTGTTACTAATAGTCGTTTATAACTCACTGGAGAGAGATTATTTACGTCTGTATTTCGTCGAGGGAATTGGAAGGAGAGGCAGTAATAGTTCTTCTATATATAACATAGCGCGCTAAGGGAGATATTATTGATTAGTGGCGCCCTGCGTTGAAATCATAGTCGGGACAATATATTGGGGATTCTATTAAACGTTTTTAGGTGAGTGTTGCACCGGGGAGATATATGCTGGTAATCTAGTTGTCAGAAAAAGGTAAGGTGTCGATACGAAGTGATTCATTGCAAGTGTCTCGTTAACTGTGTTGTGACCGAACAAGGAGTCGTTTTGAGTCGTTTGTAGTACGGTATGTGTTGGATCCATTTATACATCTCCTACCTTGATAAATGTTATGAGATAAAAATGAGGAGATAAATAATACTTGTATTTCAGGTTTTATACTTGGATTTTGCCAGAATGATTACTTTCGAGTTATCCACCGCAAATACGGTGTTTTAAGTGATTATATGCGTTTTGTTGGCATGGTAGAGTTACTCTTTTACTGAATGGAATCAATAAAGTATAGTAATTGACACGATCAGTGAAGCGTAATTGAAGAATAAAATGGTGTCAAAAGTGAATTGGTCTTATATTAATAGCGGAGTGAGGCAAGAGTTTATGTTATGTGTTCTCCTTGAGTTATTCAATTTATTTTATCTGTTGTAGGGGGTTATGAATAGAATCTAGAGATGGTGAGGTGTGCAAGGTACAAATGTGTGTTAATTCAATGATGGGAGAATGGAGGTGAGCGGAGGGTGCCGCTAACCTTATAGTGCGGATGATTTTGGTTTTTTTGTGTGCGGTGTATGATAAAGAGATAGGTTTGAGAGCATTTCTGTAGAGGATGGCTTTGGCAGGGCATGGTTGAAAAAAGTATGATGAGGGTTATTAAGTTCAAACGTGATCATAAGTAGCATATTAAGTATGGTATTAATAATATAGTTTTGAGTGAAGACAGTTTATACCTTTCGGTTGTGAAGTTATATGTTTCAGTAATTTGGTGAGTTGAATAGTGATCAGTATGGAACAAGTGATCCAATTAAAGTTTAATTCATATTTTAGGATAATATAATTGTTTGGATGAAATACGGGGAACGGATATAGATCGCAGAGATGTTAGTAAGGTAAAGAACTTGTGAATTCTAGGCACAAAGTAGTGGCCTTTGGTGCAATTAAAATCTTTAGTTTAGGTGGATTTTGTATAAAGGGATCTTTATATTTTAGTAACTGAGTTTTGCGCTAGGTTTTCTTACATCAATGAGGGTAATATTAAGATTTGTTACCTGTAGTTAAATGTATATAATTTGTAGTGAGATCTTTGTATCTGGAATAAAGAGGTGGTGGATGTATCTATTTGAATGTGTTGGATATGTTGTTGGCGTTCAATTCATGGGAACATATCTATCATTGTGTCGTGTTAGTGTGAAAAGAAGTTGAATAAAAATCGTAGGAATGAACGTATTAGAGAGGTTGTGTGGTGTGAAGAAAGGGGTCAATCAGAGGTATTAATATTAATTCATTAGTTACTGTTCGTCTTTGTAGATGCCGCCTCTCTCAACCGTTCATGGGTGGAGACTACTGTTATGATAGTTTTCTGTTTTTCTGTTAGGAGCGGTTATGTATAGTGTCTTTGAGTCGTCTGTGATATATCACTACGCTACTGTAGATTTACTAAAAGAAGCAGCAATAAAAAAGGTTGTGGATTGACTGGATCTGTATAGAAATTGTTAAGTAGAGAGAGAAATGTGAGTTTGGCAAAGGCTAGAAGAAATGGTGCATCAGCTGGGAGGAGTGAATTGGCAGGGGTTATTTGTGAGGGTATCCACTGGTTGCTGTGCGGTCTAACTGGGCTCCATAGGGATAACGCCTATAAACAACTTACTGAAAGAATATTGCCATATAAGTTAGCGAAGGGGAGTTCTCCAAGATCAATTTAGTTCTGGCTACCTTGCTGAAATGCGGTGTATAGAACAGATAAGTGATTCATTCATGAGCTGTACGATCCTTTGAAGCCTCTACCATTTACTCTATTCAAGGGGTATATTCGTATTGGAAAGAGGGGCGGTGAAGGTATGGTTTCCCATTTCCTTATTCGATTGTTGTTCTATATTTAGATATCCTTTTCCACACTTATATTTCTATCTGCTTTTCTGTGGTTACAACGTTTCCAAGTGCATACTGGCACGTATTGAAATAACCTATATGTTCAATTACCTGACGTTTAACCATTTTTTGTATGGTTAAAGATTCATCTTGGATGGATCGCGTAATCTTACCCAAAAGGGTATCTCTTTGGGAATTAAAAATAAGATAGGTCAGGATGAAGTGAAGATAGTTTATTACATAATATAATTTATAATTATATATCATATATATAAATATTATATTATTTCTATTTTATATATATATTAAAATATATAATATATTTTATAGATATACTTATAATAATATTTTAATTGTAATACTATATAACGTATATAATATATAATATATATATAGGTATATAAATTATATAATATATAAGTTTATATTAATATGTATGTGTAATATACTCATTGGTCCACTGTGTCGTATATTATATTATATATGATTATATATATTAGATTATATTATAATCGAATATAGATAAATATCAAGCATCTAGGCCACAGGAAAGCGAAGACTAATCGCAAACAGCGTGATCGCCTGTTAGTGACATAGTTACCTAAGGAGGAGACTCTACCAACTAGGGCGTCAGTAATTACACCATACTTCTCACGATAAATAAGAGTATTCGGCAGTATTTACATGATCTCTACTGCTGTATATCGAGAATCACCTGCTTGGACTTAGTAGTGCTTAATTAGTATACATAGAGTGTGAGTCTTAGGAATCTACCTAATGGTGCATCATAGTATTGGACATCTATAACCGCTGGGTACTGACTCTGTAGGTTAGCTAAGCGTGCAGCATATACAACCTAACAGTCAGCAGCGTACTCATTAAATCATATGTAGTAAAAAACTGAATTGACGAACAAATATTTTATTGCTAAATAGTTAAAGTATATAACTGAAGTAAATAAATTTAACAGTATAGTAACCGCCCCATGAGATAACGAACCATGCCTAATACGTAAATAGTTCAGCCGTTACGTACTATAATGCATCTATTGTAGTACAGACTACGTATATACTATACTCTAGTTCCAATAAATATTCCTATTCCTTACGTAATAAATAGAAGGTACAATCAGTCGAAACCTATGAGATTTTTTCATATACTCATACTGCTTCATTTAACACTATATAGGATACTTTACGATATTACTCACTATACGTATGCTTTTTAACGAAGTTACGAGAAAAGAGGTGCTTATATATGGTATCACCCTATACTGGGTTTGACTATAACATAATAGACTGATTATACCGCTTGGGGTATCCTGGATATTATACAGGCGCACTTAAGCCAATTTAACCATAATATAGTACTATGAGTACCATGATACGCCAAAACCATATGGCACAACAAACGTCGTTAACTAACGATAATTACATACTATATTAATATAAGACTGAATAAGAACATATTTAATACCTTATCACGCCCATATACGGATAATAGAAACCATTGTACAAGCACGTTATGACCGTTAGCCAATTATAGCAATGCTAAAGTGACCTGACGATAGATAGATAGATAAGAACTAGATACGAATATTGGAGTGAGATCCATTCACGAGTACGCTCATACGACCGATAAAGAGACATAGGCATTAGCTAGATAGTCGGACAGAGTATGTATTACGATAGATACTCATAGATTAGATATTGAATAGTTTTAGAGTCAGAAGAGAGAGATGAGATGAGGGAGACGATTGGGACGAGACGATGACGAGGAGAGGGAGACGAGATGTATCAAGAGCAGAAGAGAGAATCCGTAGCGAAGAGGAGTAGGACGATTGGGGAGCAGCAGACGTAGATAAGAAGTATGGAGAAAGAAGAAGCAACAGCTTGAGATTAGAAGTAAGCAGAGCACGGGATTTTCCATGGTGTAATTGAATAAATGTTACTCTCGCCTGTACTCATGTCGTTCAACGCTACTCCTCCCAGATTAATTACATCTAATCATAACACCCGAACTTACAAAATAATACAATACGCCAACTACAAATATAAGGTAATAATAATTCCAATATAAATATACAATCCATAGTTCAAGTAAATACGATAACATAAACTCTTTAATTAATTAGATCAAACATCTTATTAATACACATATGACAATACACATAAGCTCATATATAATCTCAGTAACAGATAACTAACATAATGTGACATAATCGGCAACTCAAATAATAAATAATCAGACTCCAATCAAACCTAGATCGAGAGTCCGAGAAGTGGTTACTATAGGGCATAGATTATAGTGTACTACAATGAGGACCTTCTTCAATGAAATACAATGAGATCAATGATAATGATAACCTCTGATTCACCGTGATCTTACGCTCACTCAAATGTGACATAATGGGAGGATAATCCACAATACAACAAGGCAATACTTACTCATAGAGTAAATCATCTTTATATTTACCCTACTTTAAAATATATCGAAATTTATATTCACACTTAAATTAATAAATAAATAATGAGGCTTACTAATGAGATTAAAACATAATAATCGATGGGATTTGAGTCGATGATGTTACGATATAATAATAATAATACATAATAATCAATATATAATCAGGCCGATGGCGGGCCCGATATCAATATCCTGGGCCCACTAGGCCATTATAATAATAATAATAATAATCGAGATCATATGGAGGAGTTAAATTCCACTCTTGGAGGATAACTAGCCAACCCCATCCATAATACTTCATAAGTCAACAGACGTATAATAATAATATAATAGCTAAATAAATAACTCACACTCTCACATGTGGACACACACATCACGTATTCGAGTACCAATTATGCCACTAAATTAATGCGAACGACCAAACTGACACGCATCCTAACTAACGGTCACATAACAAAGAACCAGACAACAACCCCTAGTGCCCAGCGGAGGTTCGAGTCCAGAGTAGCCTTGCACTGTTATTCACATTAGCTCATACATCCTCGATCCTTCCCACTAATTAATACTACATCGTCTTCCAAGTCCAGCACGGCAACTTATTAATAAGAAATCAATCACGATTAATCACACGATATCTCATATATGCCGACTTTACTGCTATGCAACTTCGGTCCATATTCTTCAACCGATATCATAGACGGAGCATAATAGATCATACACTTATACACACACATATGCCATTCCATAATTAACTGGAGATATAATGAATACACTCTGGATATTCTTAAAAGCATCAAATTAACACATCTACTCAACTCATACAAGATGGCAATAAAATAAATTAACCATTTTCACGATGTCAAACCAACTGTTGGGTGAAAATAGTAAGTATATGTACAGAGAGTATAAAAGGATGCGAACCTCTGAATCTCACATATCTTTATAGCTAAAACACTTGAGTGAAACATAAAACAAGTAACCAGTCTGTGTTATTTTACCTGTGGTATAAACTAATAAGCATGATTTGTAAACATTTTGGTATTTTTAACCATCATAAAATTAAACGTTCAGGATTTTTAAAATATTTGAAAGACGAATGGTGTCATTAACTAATATAGACTAATAAATATAAGAATAATTTTAATATTTATTATAATTCTATACTGACAAATATCAATACCTATGTAATAATTGCCAACTTTAATCGATATGAAATTAATATGATCAATTAATGTTAGCAATAGAGAATGGTGATAATCTTTAATTCAATAATATTATAATGTTATTTGACTATAATTTTTAACATAATTCCTAATAATATTAATTTAATTCTATAAATATCTTCTTTTAACCATCTAATAATTATACGTTCAATTTCTTAAAAGTCTTAGATATATATTTCCTGATTAATCTAATAATTATTTAATTAACTTTCTGAAGATGGGTTTGCTTTTACAGTTTAATTTTTCTAATAATTACTTTACATTGCACGTTTATGACTATACAAAATTTATGTATAATTAATTATTGCACATGCATTTCTTACTAAGTTTTAAATTGGAATATCAATTAAATTAACAAGAATCGCTAAAATAATATCTTATCTAAATGTCACACTGTTACTTATTCAACCTTGACAAGATTGGGTTTACGTTCATCCATATTCTTCAGAATAATTCTTAAAAATTAGTTCTTTATTATCATGAATGAATTACATTTTTTATTAGATTCCGAGAACTCCTCACAAATGGACAAAAAGAGTGGTGAAAAACGTTGATTATTTTCAATCTTTTTACTGATACTGTCATGAACAAATGCCGCGTGTATCTAGAATGGCAGATAGTGTCGGGTGTCTTTAGCATGAAAACGAAAAATTGGATGAAATGGAGGATGTTACCAATAATGACATAATCGGCTTTGTGTGATTTAACGTTGGGGAGAAATATATTTCATATAATTTAATTCTACTATTTAAGTTAAAACATATTAATGAAAACTATTTAGAAAATAAAGATCTATATATTTATCACATCCTATACCTTATAGTAACTTGGCTATACGTTATAAAGGTTGTTTAGAGTTGTGTTGAATAGTCGTTGGCAGTAAGTATTTCATACTGGATTTAAAATCAATTTTATCCCGGCGTTAAAGCATGTAGTAATAAACACTCACGTTACTAGAATGACAGTCTTCTCTCCGTGAGTAATACGACTTTACTGTTCTTAGCGAGTCCTCAATACAATGGAGGAAGTGTGTGTGTGATTGGGCACAAATCTATCTGCAATAACACTAAGAACCTGTAGATGAAACCATATAACAAATAATTGATGTATATAAAACGATGGGGTAAAGACGATTTAGGAATACCGTATTTATTTAGAGATTGGACGCTCAATGCAAACTCAAAGTACACTTGAGAACTTACATTGTGAATATTTTCAGTTGGAAATGAATAAATTAATGTTCCTATTTCAATGGAAAGTAAGAAATATTCGTTAAGTGTGTTGATCGGACTATTAGAGTCACTGACAGCATGATTGTCTAACCTCACCATAGAGATCTATATAATCTTTCCAAATAACATGTGCAAAGGGAATTTATAATCACTAATCCAAGCTGACACTCTTCCAAACACATGTAGTGAGGGACAGTAAGATCGTTAATTTGTCCTATATAATAGGATAAAACTATATAATACATACCCATATATATAAAGATACATATCTCACATAATATCACAGCACAGCATGAAACAGTTAAATCTTTAAATTATATGTTACATAAGATAATACTGGGAAAAGTTAGCATAATAAATGATTATGATAATACTGAATAAAAGTTGCATAAGACACTCTATTAGTCCCACAAACTGATTAATATATGATGATTTGAATTGTTTTGATAACATAATTTAAATGAAATAACTTGGGACGATTATTAAAATCTGTGATAATTTATATAATAATGATCGAATAAATTATTATTTTATATATATATTATTAAAACATAAAAAATAACGCAACTCACATGTAGTTCGGATAGCTTGCGTATCAAGAGATAAAATGTACGAATTGCTTGATAGAACAAATGATATTTATACTACAAATTTGAAAAGAGATATAATTATTAATTGTTATAATGAGCTTAGCTCCAGATAAATTAGTGTACATAATAAAGGTGATAGCTACAATATCTTTGTAGCTGGTTCATCACTATTTGTTCATCACAATAATGAAAATATTAATATAATTAAACAATAACAATAGTAATAAATATAATAAATTAATATAAAATAATAATAATAAATAATAAAATAACCCAATAGACTAATCCCTGATAACAATATGTGGTATAACTGTGGAAATAAAAGATTTTAGAGAGAACAAGTCCCGGCATAGCTATATTACACCTGTAATCGTAACCATGGTGTTCTCACGTAATAAGCATAATTGAAAAAACCATTGGAATGTATTTACTTATTTATGTGCTATAGAATAAAGGGGAAAACGGGAAATTGTTTAATAGACTATTTAAAAATAAAAAATCTTAAAATATTACGACATATAATAATTTAACTCGTCGTACTAACATGCAAATTATTGTGAGTAGGTCATAAAATTGTCAGATCACAAAGCTTAGGAGGCATTTTAATACTTAACATACGTTTGTTGCACTGTTTCTTCTATTGGTAAAAGCGTTTATGACACAATATAATGTCAACTATCTTATATTCATTGGAAATTAAATGAGCATTTTGGTTATCTTTATTTACACAGGAACGCATAAGGAGCTGTGAATATCGTGGAGCACTCACAAGGGAAAAACTAAGGATTTTAAGGTGCTCTAACTTCTACGAGACTGTCATAGGTGCGACATAAGTTCTCAAATTTCTAGCTAGAACGAATTTTGGGAAAGTCTAACAGATTTAATTATAGACACATCAGTTTTCAGATAAAGGATTGAAACGGGAAGAATAAAACACGTTCCTTTTATACTTATGGATGGGATCTGCAAATAGTTATATATAAAAATGTTTAATTATAATGATAACATAAAAATAATATATACTAGTTCAAAATGATAGTGTATATCTACACGAGATACGAAAACAAATCTGAAATTGTTATCTATATTAAATATCTTGCTATATATATAGGTTATAGATTTATCCCTATTGAGAGTATTATTGTGCAATATAAATTTCATATAATAGCTACATTGGTCATAGGTATGTAATTATCCTCAACTATATTCACTTATATTTAAAGAAATAGACTGCAATATTAAAATTAATCAAGACATTGAAGTAAATATATGCGCAACTAAATTAATGAATTAACAGAACAACATAAATAGATGATCGACATTTATTACCTATGCTGGTGTTTTGATAGGGTAATTAAAGGGAGCTATACGCTTAAGGATTAGACTGAGTGGATATAAAGGATGTTAGGAATTAATCGATTTTGTTACATGACTATACAAGTATAACAGATAGGCCGATATTACATGGTATTTATGGTAGTTTAAATTTTGGACACTTTCCGGTGAATTATAGTAAGGATCCAACTTAGGCAAAGAGAAACTTGTGCTTAAGTTTTAACCCAAAATATTACTCACCACATAGATAATAGAATAATTGTAGTTATATCAATATATCCTTTTCATGTATTGTAGTTCTGTTGTATTTTTCTGTGTGTTAGATCTAGTATCCGGGCAGAGTAAGGAAAGAAAATTAAAGAAGATAGCATGCCTTGTTCGACGTAAGAAACATCTCTTTTATAGTAATCCCACCATCCCGCCTGCTCCCAACGGATCATGTATAAAGCACTTATCTTTATATGAAGTAATCGTGTTATCTGTTCAACAAACACATCGAAAAGAAGAAGTTATGCTAAATTGAAGTAGCGACTCGAAATTTAACACCCTTGCACTTCCAACCAATTTCCCAACATTTAGGTGTAAAGAAAGGATCAAGTCTCTGGAATATTAGAGATTATATAGCAATAAAACTCGCATTACAAGAAGATCCAAATGGAGGTGTGTTTGGCGGTGACGTGATTTTACCCGTGTAGTGTACATTTTGCCTAAGCCCATATCTGGCGGCTGTTTTTAGTATAGTAGTTCGTGCTGGGTCCCTTCTGACTAGGTTAATCCTGCACTGTTATCCATGAACTACCTCTTTATAATGCTAATGATCCGATGCTAGGTTATGGCTATATCTTTTAAGAGTGATATACAGGGCTCATTGTGTGATGTTGTAATCTCGAGTGTACTTGTCTAACTTGTCGACGTAATCATACTGCCGTTACACCTACATATAGAAGCACACTATACGATATATATATATATATTTATATATAGCAGATGATAATAGATAGGGCCTAGGTGGAGCGTATTATCGAGCTGATTGGCTCAAGTTTATATATACTACCCTATTCTGCCATATGCTATCAACGTTCTTAATTTATCAAAAGGGAGTAGTAAACCCACGCACCCATAAATAGTGGGAATCAATACAATAGATGTAGGAATAATAAATTATTATACTAGCTAGGGCTTGTAGACAGCGAAAAATTCACTAATGAGTATATTAGCAAATGCGAGAAAGAATATCCAACTATGGTTATGTGGTAGGCTAGATTATGTAGTAACATCAGGATGTAGTATGTTGTAGTA
The DNA here is from genome assembly GCA_015478945.1 of Trachelipus rathkii. Classification (NCBI taxonomy): domain Eukaryota; kingdom Metazoa; phylum Arthropoda; class Malacostraca; order Isopoda; family Trachelipodidae; genus Trachelipus; species Trachelipus rathkii. The sequence continues at coordinate 40,609 of JABUQX010071957.1, read as the reverse complement.
CATATTCACTAATTGTACCAGAATAGGTTTAATGTTTTTATTATACGGTCTTACGCTTTTTTCTATAAATGTTACTAAAAGATTTATGTTCGTGGTAACACATTGGATCATAGTTGGCGTGTTAGTGATATATAGTAAATATAAGTTAGAGAGATTATTAATTGAGAAGTTTATCTCTATGAGATATGATGCTACTTTAATATTATTATTGTTAATACTATTATTAATTTTAATTATTATTCATTCAATCATACAACATTGATTTTTCCAATTATTCGGATATATATTACTCCTGAGAGTCCTTTATCCGATACATTCATATTATTTGAGGTTAACTTAAATGTGATCAGAATTACATTGCGTAAGTATCATATGATTAATTATGTGCATACATCTAGTATATTTCATATAAATTAAGGGACTTAATTCATATAATTGAAGTTTATTATTCACTTAGCAGAGAGTATTGCATATGCTCAGATGTGGGATTTGTGAGTAAGGGTATATAAGAGTAATTGAATATACAAATACACATTTACAAATATAGCGGACTTAGATTGATAATACATTTTATGATATTGATACATAGATATCTCAAATAGTAATCACAATTCAATATAAATATATATCATATATAATAACATTAAGAGTAAACGGTGACAGGCAAGTATTGCGCCGTCACCGAGTGAAGGAACAGCTGAAGAAAATCACTAATCAAAGTCAGTAGCAAGAGCGAAGGTATAAAAGCCAACGGTAGTAGATAAGGATAGGAGGAGTTAGCGTACTGCATAATTGCACAGATACGCCTTGTTATATTAAATTATATATATAATATTGAATTATATAGATAAAGATATATAATGATTATATAATTAGAAAATATATTATAATTAATAATATAATATAAGAGGATATATATATATATATAATATATATATTATTAGTATTTAATATAAGATAGATGATATAATAGCTATTAGATATAGTTATACAATTATGATAAAACGAATATAATAATATTACTTAGAATCTAATCACTTACCTAGAGTTCCAGCTTCTTATTATCTTCTTTCTAATTTTACTAATGTCTTTCATAATAAATATATAAATTATAATATAACGATATATATATGTTTTTATACAACAATAAATATAGATACAGTGAATACAATATGTTAAAAGAGTAAATAAAAATAAATATATCAGTAATAAAATTATATTACTAATTGCTTCGAGACCTAAACTAACTTATGTTAGAATGAGTGTCTAGGTACCATAGTAGGATTTATTATTCTTAATTGAAACTGTGGTTATCTTTAAATTAATAATTCAAAGTATGTAAAGTTATAGAAAAAAGCGAAGTGCAAAAAGATTAGAGCACGAAACTCTATTATTAAATGGCGTGTTATACAGTAATCACATAATGGGTTATTTGATAACGCGACAATTTAACGTTTTTTTAAAATGAAAGATCTACAGAAAATCATAAGATTCCATAAGTAGTGCTGTATAAGATAGGAGTAGATGCTAATTGGGTAGAGTGATGATATAGGTATAGCTAATACTATCAATATTTTTGAGGTTCTTTTTATATGAATAGTAATTTAACGAGATCTTAACTGGGAAGTTAACTAATTGCGACTTGGAATCGTGAAGATTCAGTTTATTATGGAGGGCATGGTGTAAAACAAAGTTAAATACTTGTATATGCTCTACACTAATACATTGGTAAACGAGAATTGAGCTTATAAGCTTTTTACATGATTGGAAAAATATAATTTCAAATATGATAATTCACTCCTACTGGACCTTAACTATAATTTTCCTTGAAGCTTGGGCTTTCGATAGGGTGGTTTCGGAAAATTGAGATCTGTTTCTTAAGGAAATGATAGATAAAGGAGTGGGAATACGGTGGCGTTAAGGCTATGAGGGAGAGAAGATAAAGTATAGAAAATATATCATACATCATGTATAATATACAGTAAAGGAACTCGGAGAATGAGAAAGAAACCAAATGGATTGATAATATCAATATAGATACAACGTATGCAGCGGGCATGCGGAAAAAGATATACGAACAAGTTACCCGGGTAACGGAGAGTAAAGGAAGTTTGCTTGAGAAGAAAGTATTCGAAAAAAAAGAGAGAATTAAGAGCTCCAGATTTCGAAATTCGGGAGAGAGTAAGAACGCATAACGAATAAATTTGACAAATACCGTGAAACAGAGGGACATGTTTAGCGAGATACTTCTACTAGATATACGATACGTGCTATTGGATAGGTGAGATGACTAGCGGAGAAGGTAAGGAGAGAGAGTGAAGTGTGAAGAGAAGAGAGAGAGAGGAGAGAGAGAGTAGTAAGAGTAAGAGAGAGAGAGAAGGTAATAGTAATAGAGATAAGAGAGAAGGAAATAGCTGATTCACCTAATATCGAGCTGAGCCTTTTTAACTGAAAAGGTCATTAACAATTCCATAAGCAATATACATGGGTCGTAAATTTAAATTTAAGATTGTTTACTAAATACCTGTATTTGTTGACGCTACTAGTAAATGCATACTCTGAGCATCAGAAAGAAGCCGAGGTTAAAAGCGATATTAATGATAGTTTAGGATGGTTATGACTTATAGTATATTATGGGTCGTACATCAGCTTCTACCTTCCACAGGCTCTGATAATGAGTGCATAGATTCCTTAGCAATGAGACGAAATGTTGAAAGGTGGAATTCGGTGCAGAGTATACATAAATACAGTTTATTTACATATTAATAACAGTTTGACGCATATACCTTTAATATAATAGCACAAAATAGTTTATGAATCTAATAGGGTGGGTACGGTTAAATTTGACGTAAATCTTTGCTTAGTGTGAGATTATAAACAAATAGTACACAGGTAAAGACATTTTAAATATATAAATTACTTATCGTTTAGTAGAAGATAAATTACATATCTGAGGTTAATCATATTTTATAATATGCCATATTGGAGAAGTAAGCATAATGGAGAAATACAATAAATCGACTCAAGGCTATGGTTAACCTTGACCACAAAAAGCATAACTATATTTTGTTCGTTAGTACATAAATTATTATTATTAATTATGACTTAATTGCTTCTTTTAATACTTTTTGTAGATTAATGTATGCCTTACTGATTAAAGTTAGTGAAAATATATCAACTTAATTTTATTATAAGTATATGAATATTTATATGAAATCAAATATATCACTGATTGTTTTTTTTCCTCTGTCGCACTCTGGCAGACTAGCGCGTAGTGAGGTTTAGGTTATTTTAGGTAAGAATAGTGCGTAAGATAAATCAAATGCTGGTTGTTATTCATAGCTCTAAATCACAAATTATATATCGCTATGTGTCTGATTTTTTAGTATATTAAATATAATACTGATATCAGATATATTATAATTGTTTAGCAGTTAAATTTAATGTTTTAGTTTGAGTAATGATATGAATTATATACAGACTGATCCTACCCACTATTAAAATGATAATCGTTATATCTTACTTGATAATATAATATATAATATAATAATATACGCCTCAACAACCAAATTACTGACTAAGAATGTTCGTTCACTTTGGCAACAAAATTTGGTTTGACGTTAGGTAAAACCGAAAAAAATTAGCTTGGTTTAATAAAGTTATATGAAACATACAATCGTGTGTTCAGAATGACATAATCAAATTCGCTTGTCACAATCAATAATTATTAAGTTTTTTGAGTCATATGCTATATATTATTTTTGCTAGAGTCGCGTATTTGTATTTGAATAGAACTATAGCAAACGTTTGACGCTCAATATGGAATTATTTATACATCAGTCTTTATGCATGATAAGCATAGCATCTATTAGTATATGTATCAAGATATACGCTTTTTCAGCAGTATAGGCGTAAATCAAAGGAGGTACAAAAGGTACAAGTTATGCTTTGTTGCAATGCCAGAAAAGCGCCGTTGAAAGTAGAGGAAAGCTATATTTACCGAATGCATAATTGTCAAGATCATATATTTTTTAAAATTAACTAAAGCGTGATAATATAGCATAGTAAGGTTTATATAGTGTAGTAATATAATATATATAGTATATATATATATTATAATTATAGTAATGTATATAGATTATATATATATATATATTATATATTTAATTATGTATATATCATATATATATAATTTATAGGTAATAATAATTAATATAATAAATAATAGTATAATATATATATAGTATATAAGAGGTACGTATATTATATATATATAAGCGTATATATTAAGTAGTATAATGGTATATATTAGTGATATATCTTGAATATTATGGTATTATATAGTACATATATAATACGTATATATATAATTATATATGATATTATAATATGTATTTCTGTCCTCATACTATATATATAGAATTATATATATATATATAGGTATATCATATGATAAAGTATAATAATTATTATATATATAATAGTTTGAAGTCAAAAAGGTGTTAAGAAAATCTTTATATTCCATTTAGGCAACCGTCGAATATAAAGGTTGGTAAGATCATTAAAGAAATATTAATTGGGCTTACAGATTTCGAAGTCTTTTGAATAAAAAAAAAACCAACAACATTTTTTTTTCAATTAATCACCTAAAGTAACTGATTCAACGGAAATACAAGCTTTTATGAGATAAGTTGCGGTCAAATCACGAAGCTTTTGACGAGTGGACCTTTTTACCACTTCTGACTTTAAATCTTAAAAACAGCAGACACGATTCAACCCTGGATTTTGGTTAAACTATTTCTTCAAACGAGTGAAAGCATCCATCATTCTGGGTGCGTAACACTAATATTGATAAATTCTGAGACATCCTGTTGATAAAAGATCGCAGAGCTTTTGGCCGATGTTGGTATACTTTTTACCTTGATTATGTTACGGTCTGTTATATATTTTTTATTACATTGAGTGAGTATTATGTATTATTATATTATTATGTATTATTATTATTATTATTATTATTTTATTATTATTATTATTATTATTATCTTTTTCTACAGGAGGAGTGTTTGACGACAAATGATCCCTCTTTTTAAAAGTTAAATACAAAACATATAGCAAAATTAAGTGCCCAAGTAAGTATTACAATTATTTATTGGTTACTGGTTACTGGTTACTGGTTACTGGTTACTGGTTACTGGTTACTGGTTACTGGTTACTGGTTACTAAGTTACTTAAGTTAATGATATTTTTTAGTCAAGGTTTCCTTCATCCACGCCTCAGACTCTCCTTCAAATAACGTTTTAAATCTTAAATTAATCAAACTTAGACGTTTTTTGGATGGAAATACTAGTTTAAAAACTGTGTCGGGAGTGTTCTAATAGGAAATAGGTTTGCATAATTATTATAAAATATATATATATATATACGTTGTAATAATATAATATTGTTTTTCAAGTGATATTAGTAATATATGTATATATATATAATAATATTATAATCGTACTATATATAATAGATATATTTATATAAGGTTAACATTATTATACGTAGTATATAGTATAATATATAGAATATAATATATATTTATTATTATAAGATATATATACTATCTAATATATAGTAGTATATATAGTGTTTAGTATGTATAATATATATAATTTATATCTATATATATATAGAGAGTAGTAGGTATATATCATATTATATAGTAATTAATATATATATCTATAGTACTAGTAGTGAATATATATATAGTATAGGTAGCACATAGTATATATATAGATACTAGTATATATATACTATATATATATACTTATAATATCTAAGTATTTTATTATATAGGCGTATTATATATATATATAGATGTGACTCATTGAACCATTATTATTAAATTATATTGAGAAAAATATAAATTTAAAAGCCTATTTTTAACACAAAACACTCCAAAGTATTCGTCTTTGCCAACAAACTAGAATCTCTTCTTACCGAGAAGAATGGAGAATTAACGAGAGAGGAGAGCGAGAGAGAGAGAGAGAGGAGAGAGAGGAGAGCAGGAGAGAGAGAGCAAGAGACGCAGAGGGAGAGAGAGATGGGGAGAGAGAGAGAGGAGAGAGAGAGAGTAGGAGAGAGAGACGAGACGAGACGAGAATAAATAAAAACTAATAGACACTCAAACAAGGGAGAGCGAACAAAGATGTCCCAAGCTGATCAAAAACATCACCAGTTATAGATTTTAAAGTGACGAAAAGTAATTTTTTACTGATTTCGTTGAAGAGGAAAATTTTGAAATCATTTTTTTTGGCTATTTTGGAAATTGTTTCAAAAAAATGCAAATTTGATTAAAGACTTCTTTTTTTTTTTTTTTTTTTTTTTTTTTTTTGTGATTCATTACAAAACTTTTCCTTCATCGCCAAATTAAATAACTAAAATAGTCGCAAATACTACTTCCGTAAGTGAAAAAAATATATTACTTGTACCAATTTTGAAATAGTGATTTATGTTAAATAGTGTATTATAATATAGGTATTAACTAGTATTATGAGATATATATATATATGAATATAATCGATTATATATACTAATGTATATATATTATACTCATAGTGTCTTATCTCGTACTATATTTATATATACTATTATATATATTAGTATTTATAAATATACTATATATATATATACTTATAGTCTTGTGAACACTTCCTTTTATCGTGTTATAGGGATAGTAGTATATGAACTATATATAGTAGATATAGAGATGAAAAGTTTACTATATATAATATTATATAGTTGGATATAGGTGAGTGATAGTATATACATACATTATAGATTTGTATATAATATATATATAGTTAGGTATATATATATATATATAGGTATCGTATAGATATATACTATATATAGTATCATAATAATATATATATATATATATTATATATTATAATAATATACTACTCGTATAAATATATTAATATTATAATATAATAATTAAATAGTAATATATTATATTATAATATTACTTATATATATATTATATTATATATATATGACGATATATATATATATTAGTGGTTATAAATTCATAATGTTTATAGCAGCCGGTATATGCTTATATTATATATGTAATTAACTCAAAGATAACAACAATAATGATTATATATGTATATACCTTAATATATTATATTTCGTATTACGATATATAATATAATATATTATATTATATATATTATATATATACATTTATATTACTATAATATATATATACTATGCATATATATATATACGCGGCGGGCGGGAATATCAATAGTATATATCGATAGTATATATACTATTATTTTATATCATTAGACGTACTAGGCTACTATATATAATATATGGTATGAATTAATAACGTAGAGTATATAGTAATATATACTATACATTTATATATAGTAGTTATATACATAGTTATATGACTACTATATATATATAGTATATATATATAATATTTCATAGTATATATATATAATTATATTTAGTTAGTATATTCATATATAATATCACTAGACCTATATATGATTTTTATAGTATATATCAAAAATATTACTAGTATGCTTATATATTAGTAATGTTGAGTATATTCGCATACAGTAATTAGTATAGATTAATACGGTATATCTTGTTCGCTCACGGTGTATATATATATACTGATATAGTTTTGCTTGTTCTAAATTTGATAATATACTCTCAATAAAGTGAAATATAAGGATATTATATATATATTATAACGTACATAGTATATATACGTATATATGTAGTGTATCTATTATATATATAGGTATATATACCTATAATAAATAGTATATAAGTTTTTATATATATATAGTATATAGATATATACTATATTTATATAATATATAGTAGTAATACTATATATTATTATGTATTAATATGGCTTATCTAGATATAGTATATATATAGTAATATCATATAATATATATAGCTATGATATATATATACTATACTGTATAAAATCATAAGTATGTATAATATTATAATATATTTATTATTGACTATATATTAGTATAGATTGTGTATATATTATTATATATTTATTTTATTATTATATATTATATATTATATTACATATAGTATTTAATATCTACTTGTAACTACGTCTATCGTTGAGTTGAGCCGCTACCTAGGAGCTGGGCTCAATTTTGTATGTCTGAAGCCAAGGATGGAACCGTATCAGCTCACACTGCGAACACACCCGGATCCATGCAGACAACCGTCGGGCCCTCTTCGACTATGTAGGTGTGGACAGAGTGCTCTAACCTCTGAAGCCTACACCAGGGGCACTATTTTTGGTGCTTCTGACAGTCCTCGTGTCATTTCCTTGAGCGATATGGCACCGAAGAAAAAAAATCTTACATACGCGAGCATCAGACTGTGCGCCGAATGTCCTGTTTGCATATGATAATTATTATGCTTGCTATTAATCCAAGACTAGCTTCACTGGGCCAGAAATTGCAATTTTAGTAATACTTTTAAATGAAGTGATTTATAAATAATCTAAACGTAAAAATGTATTATAAATTTGATGCCAGATTTTACTTTTAAAGATACATACATTTTTTACTTGAAATGAAAGAAATCTCTATTGAAAATTAAGAGCTTCTGGGCATACCACTAAAATTCTTATCGAAATGTATAATAATTTTCTTTCACTGCGTAAGATTTTAAAATTTCAAAATTTTAAAAACAGAGAAAATTTGATATTTAATATTAATCTGGCCAGATCTATTTGTCAAAAGATCAATATACTCAATTTTCTGATCATGACTTTATTCAAATTTTGTTGACAGTTTAATGGCAGTAAGAACTGTGTCTTCTTCTCTGTGTTCTTCCTACGTTTTTCTTCTCTTTTTTTTTCTTTATTTCCTTTCGTATTACATAAATTTATGCTTAGTAGCTGTAGTAATTTTTAAAGATATATTGAATATGTTTTCGTCGATGTTTTAATTAGTATCGCACGTACATATATATATATCGTAATATATAACCTATATAATACTATTATATAGTATAGTATAGTTATACTTATAGTATATATAGTAGCTCGACTAGTACGTCTATATATAGCCTATGACTAATCTATATATTATATTAAATTTTTACTACTTATATAAAATATTAGTTTTATGATATATTATATCTGTAATTTTAACAATTTAATCTATATAAGCTAGTATATATATATTATACTATATATACATACTAATTATTATATATTATATATATATATATAATATATATTATCCTATCATATATATATATATATTATACTAGTATATATTATAGACTAGGTATATAATATATATTATAAGTATACTATATATTTTATGTATATTATATAAGAGTATATATATCTCGATATATGAGTATATATATAGATATATATATCGATATATATATATATACCATATATATAGTTATATACTTACGTACTTTATAATATATATACTATATATAATATTATATTCTGCATTGCTGCAATAAAAATGCTTAAACTAATATTCTAAAATCCAATTTTGGAAACATGTCAGAACATGGGTAGATCATGATTTTCTTTTCACAACAAAAGGTATTATTCTTCGGAACAACAAACAGATATTACTATTGATCTATTCTTAATAAGCTATTTCGTTGTGCTATTAGGGATTAATATGTTATTTTGATGGAAAATAGAGAGATAGCAAAGATCAATCATAACCGATGTTTGAAGGCTTTTAACATCGACCGTGTTGACACAAAGTTCGCGTGACTCACTTCTTCTATTTTCGGTTCTAAAAACTTCAACATTGTCCATCGCTAATCGACGAATGATTTGCAAATGTCATTATACGAATTAATTTGAGAATTTCTTATCCCACGGTGCATGTGCATTATGCAACACAGAATCACACAGCAACACCAGCTCACTTTCACACGCACATTTGACAGTAATTATTGTATCGGGCTTGAGTAATAGATCGGATATAGATGCATATTGTTTATAATCTGTACTTATAATATGATCTATTGTACCGGCGTAGGAGGTGGGTATATATAATATCGCGATGAGAGATATAGGAGTATATATACGTATAATACTATAGGTATAATAGTATACTATATAGTAAGGTATATATACTGAGTATATAAGTATAGTGATATATGTATATATAATATATTATAGGGGTGGGATGGTGTCGGTTATTATTACACATCTTGGTTTGTAAAACCCATTTGTTGGTTTTATAACGCCAATTAGGTTTAAACCACATAAAAAAAAAACCAATGGTTTAAGCCATAAACCCAAAAAAAACATGCATAAATATTTTTAACAAAATGTATTTTAATAGTTTTTTCTTTAGCATGTGATGATGTGTTTGTTCTCACCATTTTTTCCCAATCGAGAGGCAACTGAAAGCGACAATAAGACGAAAATTTTCTGCTGATTGTTATAATTATTGTGAGAATCGATTATAATACCTATAAATAGTAATCATATGATAATATATTAATATATATACTAATATGTATTAGTACTAGTATATATCCATATAGTAATACCTATTATATCTCTATACCT
>JABUQX010071957.1:0-7500 GCA_015478945.1 Trachelipus rathkii | reverse complement strand
TCATCATATAATCTGACAACCATACATGGTCATCTAAGAAAAGACTATCATTGGGACTTTTAGGAAGAAATATGCTATTTGACCTTTTCTCGTCAAAAGGGCCACGTTAGCGAATGGAGGATTAAAGAATGTATCTCAGAGAGTCAAGAGAGAACTTGATTGAAGGAGCACCTCGAAGACCATTTGAGAAAGTAAAAACAATAAAGATGATGAGAGAGAGTATTAGCTGAAAATTCCTAACCTTCTTTGAATGCAATAAACATACGCGACTCATCATAACAAATTTGCTCAGAAATCCGTATTGAATACTTGGCACAAACTGACCGCTCAACCTCAGTTTGATAAGTTACAACTTTTGCAAACGTCTAGGAAAGTTAACGATCTTCTTTGCCTTTCCATATATTTATAAATTTATGGTTACTAATAAATTTTACGCACACGAATCAATTGTGTAATCTATGATAAAATAACGATATAAAATTTTCAGCATAAATATTATATATAGTATCAACAGGGCGAAAAAGTTGTGAAAATGAAAATTTAAAGTTTTTGATATGTTTTTGGGTAACTGTCAGATTATTTTAACCAGAAGGTAAATTTTAAAAAGGTCAGAACGTTTGCTTAGTGAAATCCTTACCCAATAAAATGAAAATCCTTTACCAATTCCTATTGAATTAAAGAAGTGAGGCGTCATCTGTATCAAATCGGAAATTATTCCCTGAATTGGTTAGCTTAAACGGCGGCACTTTTATCAATCAGTCTGATTAAAATGCCAAAAAAGTAGCACATTACAGGGTGGAGCTGCTAGAGAGACAGTATTAAAACTTATTGCATTAATGTTCTGGTAAGAGTTGCCAACAAAAAAGGAAATGGTATTTTAGTAGCTACGATTAATACCAAAATATTAAACACGGATGCTTCAAGGTAATTGGTTTTAGATTGTCTAGGAGTATATATATAAGAATAATATAATATTATTATTATTAATAATATATATAATATATATTTTATAAATATATATATATATATAGCGTAGTATAGTAATTTATTATATAATTATTATATTATATTATATATATAAGCTATATATATATATAGAGAGAGAGAGAGAGAGATAGTTGAGAGAGAGTCTGAAAGAGAAACGAATATGAAGTAAGGTAGAGGAGTAGATGTGCAAGAGATGAGTGAAAGAGAGAGAAGAAAAGATGCAGAGAGAGAGAGAGTATCTCTCTGTAGTTTCTGAATATCACATGGATATCTGTTATATATGGAGTTGTGGGTATTGAGATTAGCAGTGTAAATACAAGTATGCCACGCAAACAACATTAAATATTAGAGAAAATCTGCTAATGAATGGCAATGTTTTGTTGTCCATTCCAGGTAGCCAGACCGGATATCAAGAACGCTTGCTCTTCGCGAGGAGAAAAATTCCGATCTCTTAAAAGATTAGAAAAAGTGCACCATTATCCATCTGTAGTTTACTCTATGAACTCAATAATATAATATATATATATAAGTATTATTATATTATATATATAAATATTAATATATATATATATATAATATATAATGATAATATATATGTTATATATATTATATATATAAATATATAATATATATCTTATATATAATATATATATTATATATAATTTAAAATCGATATATATATAATATATTTATTTATAATATAATATATATATAGAATATATATATATAATTATGATAATAATAGAATAATATTAATTTATACTATATATATATATATATATAGAAACATAAATAAGATCTATTTCTAATGAATTCTATTCCCAAAATCTTTCAAAATTTACTATTAAAATATATTTTGTGCGTTTTCTTATGATAAATTCATATTATTATTATTTTAAAAATTACAAAAAAAATAAAATAAAGATAATAGATTTAGAATTTATGTAAGGTATGCAAAATCTCAGATAACATTAAGCAACATACTAGTAATATTGGTGTTTTAATTGGCGCTCCGGCGCGTAATGACAACCGTTGGACAATGTGGTGTAATTGTCCTTTGTGTGCGTTGCACTGGTAGTCGGAGCGGTTTGCGGAGCTCTCTCGGCGGATGCGGTGTGGTGCGGTAAAGAAGTTTCCACAGCCAATTTAAGTGTCCGGGTAACCGCGATAAAAAGGGAATTTAGGTACCAATATCCAAAAGTCACTTCTGGCTCTGTGTATTTTTACAATACCTAGCTGTTAATTCGAACTATGCTATAAATATATAATTAATATATATAAATATAAAATATATATATATAACAAATATTATATTTTAATATATATATATAAATACTATATATTATATACATATATATATATATATAAATTAATACGACTATTTTATATACATATTATGTGTATAATGATCTATTGTGTTCATGTTACAACTGTGCAGCAGGAGAAGTCGCAATCAGATGTGTAAAAGCACACCCCAAAAATTCATTAATATTTGATACTTAGGAGGAAGGTATAGAAGAAGTATAATAAAGTAATAACAATTATTTTATTGTAATATGTTGGAAAGAGATACCACTAATTAATACGCAATTGAAAAATAACTTTTAACCCCGGAAAAAGTTTTTTTTTCTTATTAATCATTAATAGTTGTTAATATATATATATATATAATATATATATATTATTATATATATATATAATATTATAAATAATATATATATATATTATATATATATAATATATATATTATATTATTGTTATTGTTATATATTATATATATATATATATATATATATATATATATATATATATATATATTATAATAATATAATATATATATATATATTATATATAATAATATATATACATATATATAATTATATATATATATATATATATATATATATATTATAATATGATATATATATATAATATATTATATGTAAGAATATATAACGTATATTATATAATAAATATAGTTTATAAATTATATATAATACTATATAATGAGGAAGTAATATTATTTATATATTACGCTATTTATATATATAAATAAGAATATATTAATATACTATATATATAATATATATATACATTATTAATATTAATATATTATATTATTATATATTCTAAACATACTTAAGTATATATTATAAATAGATAAATATTATAGTATATATATATTATATATATATATATTATATAAATATAGTATATATATATAATAATTATAATATACATTAATATATATAATATATAGTAGTAATATTAGTAGTATATTATATATATAATATATATATATATAATATAATATAGTATTATATATATTATAATATATAATATAAATATACTATATATATAGGTATATATAATTACATATGTGTGTATTTTCGTAGTGGTGTGTGGCTGTGGAGGAGGGTTTCATTTTTTGGCTTCAAACAGAGTGTGAAATCCATGTATAAAATAAAACATATTTTAAATTTACGGTTTACGTACACAAAGTAAATGTAAGTACATACAGATCCATTGTGCGCTTCTTCTAAAAAGTTTGGCATGTGTAAAAATTATTAAGCTCTATAAATAATACACGACAAAAGTTATACGTGAGCAAATCTACTGTTAAATATATATGAGGAAGTAAAGGGCTCGCTTTCAACCCACACGGTGGTTTTCTAATGGCTGAGCAAATGCATTCCAACTTATTATACACAGACTTTACATAAACAGAATTAAGTGGTGGGAGATGTTTTATCTCGAGATAAACAGGATCATATTGTAAAATAGTAATTACATAAAAGTATTTATATGAGAAGAGGTTGATAATTGTTATGCACACACTATTACAAAAAAACGGATTAAAGAATATGACAAAATTTTAGAACAACGTTACACACAACTTATTATAACATAAAAAACAATTCCAAAGAAAGTATGTTTTTTTTTTTTCTTAATTTCAGATTGATTATTTAATTTATAAGTAATATAAAATACCATTGGGATTTATTTTAATTTAATTTATTATTTTTTGTTTTATATGCTTACGTTTCTTTACAAAAGAAGATAGAGTGAAAATCATGTATCGTTAATACAATTTAAAAAATGGTTAATTAGTATAGTCAAACACTAAGTTTTCACATACATACATACATGCCATACATACATACAACATACGTTACATAAACATACATACATACAATACATACATACATAATACATAATACATACAGACAGAAAGACAGAAAGACAGACAGACATGACGAGTCAGACAGACATGTGACCAATGTTGACTCATCTAGAAAGACGTTATCTGACAAAAGTTAACTTAAACATAGTTACTTTTTTAAAGCGAATTTAAAATCGTGGAGTTATTTTATCTTATTCGTAACTCGACATTTTAGTTCGTTAAAGTACATTAAACTCTGTGTCCTGGAGTGCACCGAAATACACCCAGAAGTGCCAAGTATATAGAATTCAAAACTGCTGAATTTCCAAAACTTCTGCCAACTCATAGATCTGTCACGATGAGGTTATTTATTAATTTCTATTTTTTTATCAGAGTAAGAGGTTTCTTCTAACGTTTCATTATATTATATTATTATAGATAATTGATTTGTATTTATTAACTAAATTTAATTTCAGTTAGCACAGATATCAATGTCAATAAGTACAAAATAATGAAAAATAAATTTATATTTTTCTAAGTACTTCTTCGTTATATATTTTTTTTCTGTAGGTGGGAGCATGCACTCCACATGAGATTAGGACACCCTATACCACCAGGGACAGGAATGATATTTTCCAATAATTATGTACTTCTGAAATATTGGCAAATTTATGATGGATATTAACGGAGATCATAGATCCAGGTTCGTATGATGTATAGCGCTTCAACATGAGAACATTTTAGTGATAACGCGACAACGGATAGAAACATTCCTGAACCAGTGACGACGTTCCATCAACAACTGTTTTCTTCAATTCTTCTGCAAAACTTTTTGTATGGGGGGAAAAGTGAGTCTCCTGTCTATAAGCTCCGATAATGATTAGGAAAATCAAATAATGTAATTTTAATAGAAGATGGACAAAAATTTCATGGCCATTATGTCATCTCTAATATTACACCATGGTTATCCTATAAACTAGAGAAGAACGATCTCTCCTTGAAAACTCCTCACAACAATAAGCTCTATCACAGTTGTTAAGCGAAAAGCTCAAAGAGCCATGTGAGATAGTAACTTATCCTCCGTCTGACAACGTCCACTGGTCGTATAGCCTCTACAGTAACAGCAATCCACAGCCCGGTTCAACCACCGAATCTGACAGGACGGACTACTAATGACACTGCCTTCTACCCTAGTAGTTCCACAGAAAAGAAGTTGAAAGCAATTCCTGAACAAAAAGATTGTTGAGAGGAGCTAAGTATGCTCTAGCGACGACTGCTAGCAAGTATTGATAACCATAATTTAGCTGTTTGTCGACAAAGGTGCAACAAAGGACACGTCAGCAGAGGGACAAGATATCCTTTTGCTGATACTTAGCTGAACACTCATGTAAGCGATGGTATAGTCAACTCTGATGAATCGATTTGGGCGGATGAAGATCACTTATATTATTAAACTCTTCTTGAGTGTGTAAACGAATAATACACGCCATTCTGTATATCCTGTTGCTTGATTCAAACGACTTCTATTCTCTTGTGGAGAAGATACCTTCTAACCCACATAGAAGAGTTCAAGACAGACCTAGCAACTAGGTCTAACTTTAAGATTCTACCTTTCTCAAGTAGCTATACCTTTGTTATCGTAGTCGTATAAGTTTAATAGAATGTAGTATCTAGAATTTACATTTAATTGTTACCTTTCAATTGTCAATCAATAATACTGTATTAAATTAAAAATTTAATTCACACCGTTAGTGGTTAAAATATAACGGTTTTAAAACATGTGTAATTAAGTTAGTACATTTTCCATACAAGAAAATTAAGCTTAAAAGTTATTAATAGTATATTATTATTATATACTATATAGTATATATATATATATAATATATTATATATATAATATATATATAGTATATATATTATAATTATTTATATTACTTAATATAGTACTATATATACAATGAGAGTAGGAGTAAGAGTAGTTTCTTTATTCTTTAAATTTATTACATAGGCAGTTTTGGGGTGAGTTCAAAAAAAATTCGCTGTTTTTTTAAAGAGTAATAAAGAAAGGTATTTCATTAACGGATTATCGATTAACTTTGTGAAATTATTCTGAATATAACCACGGTTTTCATTAGTATTAGAAAATTATTAATTTTCATTTTATTACCCGGCTATCAATAGATAACTTCTTTGAATTAGTATACCCACGTAACCCTTCATTGAGTGGAAATAATATAGTGGCAATATATTACCTAGAAATATATAATATTATTTATACTCTATATATATATATTATATATATATTATATAATCTGATTTATATAAATATTTATATTAAATATAAAATTAATATATATATTTATATAATATATATAGTAATAAAATATAAACATATTATTATATTAAAAAAAAAATGTAATATATAAATGTTTATATATATAAAAATTATATATATATGAAATAATGAATATATATACAAATGTTATATAATTATATATAGATAATTTAAAGTAGTTAATATAACCCAAAATATATTCTGAATAAGTTTAGTAAAAAACCTGTTTTAAATAAAAATTTTAACTTCCTATCTAAAAATTACGCTTTTGCTTAAATTTTCAAATTTGAATCAAAATTTAGATAAATACTTAAAAGTAGTGCGAATTTTTACCTTAAGTTATGATAATTTCAACATTTTACTGAAAGTTATATTATTTGTTATAATATCTTTAAAATGAGTTTTTAACAGGTATTTTCAGCATTTGAAAAAAAAAATGTGTTGAGTTTCATTGAAATGCTATTTTAAAAAGCAGAGAAAAGTGAATTTATTATAAGTTTTAGGTGTCTAAAAAATTAACAGTTAATTATTTTAATATTAAAATATCAATATTTGTTTTTATATTTTATACAAATATTTCATTAGGTTGTGGTAATCCTGTTTCAGTAATTAATTAAAATGATTTTAACTTCTTAAAATTTAACGCTTTTCTTAAATTTTCACATTATAATTTAAATTTGAACTCTTAAAAAGTACGATTTTTCTCATCTATAAATTTCTATACATTTTTGAAATTATTTGTAGGTTAAATTCTTTAAAAATTGAGTTATTTAACTAAGGAGTATTTTCAAGCATTTAAAAAAAAATTTAAATGAGGGTACGTGGTACCTTTATGTGAATGCCTTTATAAAAAAGTTATAAAGTAATTCGTTTGATATGAAATAAAATTTTAAAATTTTGTGCGCTAGTAGTATAAGAAATTTAAAATTTGAGCCTCTTTGGGCTTATTTAACGACGTGTTGATTTTTTTAAAAAAAATTCAAAAATGAGAAGAAATTGTGTTTAAACTGCATAT
>JABUQX010071956.1:7500-21844 GCA_015478945.1 Trachelipus rathkii | reverse complement strand
TATTATATATATATTATATATATATATATATATTTAATATATTTATAATATATAATATTATAAATATTTATATATAGTATATAGATATATTATATTATATATACTTATATATATTATATAATATATATATATATAATTAATATTATATATATATTATTTTTATATTTATTATATATATATATTTATATATATATATAATATATAATATATTAATATATATATAATAATATATATATATTTATTATAATATATATATATTCATAATAACAAAACTCCATTTTATTATATATATATTATTATATATATATATATATATAATATATTAATATATTATATATATATATATATTATATATATGATATATATATATATATATATATAATATGCTGTCACCACTTGTGTCTGAGACAGGCGTTGGGGGAATTTTTTTTGCACTTTTTTTAGGAAAAAAAATCCAATTTTTTTTGTTTTTTTTTGAATTTTTTTATTTGATTTTGTTTGATATACTTTTCTTTGATTTTTTTTTTTTTTTTCGATTTCGTGACGTCACGCGAAATATATATAGATATATATATAATATTATATATTAATATAATATTATATATATATATATATAACTAAATATAGTATATATATATTATATTTATCATATATATATTATATATTATTATAATTATTATATATATATATCATAATAGAGGACAGTAAGTAGAGGACGCCAGAATCTTAACTTCTGTTAGAGTGTTCCATTCAACCCTAAAATTAAGAATTTAAGAATAATTTTTTCAATAATAATTAATGGTATAATGAAAGTATAATTATATTTTGTAACATAATATTAGAGCCCCTACCTAGATTGCCTCAACTAACAATAATTAATCATTTAAAAGAACCGCATTTGGCCCCTCTTAGAATGTCCAATCAATCTAATATACTAGGTAAATTAAGAATAATAAATTCAAGAAGCCGCAATGGGCCCTATCTTAGACTGTTCCCAGTCAACCCATTAATAATTAATTAATTCAAGTAATAATTTTAAGAGCTGCAATAATAACCCTAATTTAGCGGGTCCCGTCAACCCATAAAATATCTAAAATAATACTTAAGAACAACCCCATGATCCTCATTTAAGACGTGTCCCCAGTCAAACCAATACAAAATTTAATTAATTAAGAAAGCCTCATTAATCCTCAAAGGAATGTCCCAGTCTCGACCCATAATAAAAATAAAAATAAGAATAATAACTTAAGAAGCCGCTATGGGCCTATCTAGACTGTCCCAGTTAACCCAAAAGAATTAATTTCTATAATTTAAAATAATATTTTAAGAAAGCCGCAATGACCCCTCTGGCAATATCTAGTCCAAACTATAAATAATTAAGAATAGATACTTAAGAAGCGCATTTGGTCCTTTTGGGACTGTGCCCATTCAACAAATAAAAATTAATATTAAGAAGCGCCATTAGCACCACTGAATTCCCAGTTCAACCATATAAATAATAAATCAAGACTAAAACCTTAGAAGAGCATAGGCTAGTCTAGACTGTCCCAGTAACCAATAATAATTAATATTTAAAAAATAATTAAGGAACTGGCATCATGAATGTCAAAATCAACTCATAATAAATTCACCATGAATAATACTTAAGAGCGCACTGGTTTTTTAGATGTCCCGTCAACCAAAAAAATTAAATTGAGAAGTCGTATTGGCCCCTCTATAACGTTTCCCAGTCAACCCATAAAAATTAAGAATAATTTTTTATAATAATTAATGAATTAATGAATAGTATTTTAATTAAGAAGTCACATGGCACCTAGACGTCCCAATTCAACCAAAAAAAGTTTAATAATAAGAATAATAATTCAGAGCTTATGGGCCTATCTAGACTGTCCAGTCAACCATAACAATTAATAATTAGGAAATTAATAATTTTTTAATTTATTAATTATTATGGGTGAGGGACAGTCTAGATGAGGCCCATGGGCTGTGAATTATATTTATATTAATTATTATTGATTCTACTGGGACATTTTAGAGGGGTCAATTGCGGACTTTTTTAATTATTGTTCTTAACTATTAAATTATTGTTGGTTGATGGACAAGTCTAGGGATTAGCCTATGTGGCTCTTAATTTATAAATACTATTCATTAATTACATTATAATTATTAAATATTTCAATTCTTAATTTTATGGGGTGGTGGGACAATCGGAGGGACAATGCAGCTTTAAATATTAATTTTTTAGTGGGTCGATGGACCCACTCAAAAAGGACATGTTGGTTTTAAAATAACTATTTTATTATAATGAGTCTCGCCTGATCAGCATTCTAATCCTGATTTATCTAAATTATTATCTTTAATTATCAATTATAATTAGACGACTGAGGCCAGTCTAGATAGGCCATTGCGGCTTCTTAAGTATTTATTTTATATTTTCATTATTTATTATGGTTGGATGGGACATTCTAGAGGGGCCAATGCGCCTTCTTAATTATTAATTTTTAATTGGTTGACTGGGACCGTCTAAAAAACCATGCGGCTCTTAAGTATTATTCTTATTTATTATTGAGTTGACTGGGATTCTAGAGGGATTTTACTGTCTTTAATTAATATTTTTTAATTTATTAAATTATTATTGTTTGACTGGGACAAGTCTAGATAGCCCATACGGCTTCTTAAGTATTATTCTTATTTTCTTATTTATATGGGTTGACTGGGACCATTCTAGAGGGGCCAAAGCGGCTTCTTAACTATTAATTTTTATTGGTGACTGGGACAGTCTAAATAGGACCATGCGGCCTTTAGTATTATTCTTATTAAATTAGGGTTGACTGGGACATTACTAGAGAGGTTAGATGCATCTCTTAATTTATTATCTGATAATAATTAAGAAGCTGGGCAATTAAAACCTTTTTCCTCTAAGGGGGAGAAAGAAAATGTCCCAGTCAACCCCATATAAATAAGAATAATACTTAAGGAAAGCGATGATCCTATTTAGACTTTACCAGTCAACCAATAAAAATGTAACAAATTAAAGAAGCCGCATTGGCCCACTTAGAATGTCCCATCAAACCCATAAATAATAATAAATAAGATTAATATTTAAGAAGCCCTTAGGCCTATCTAGACTGTCCCAGTCAAACCATAATAATTGATATAACTTATAATTAAAAATAATAATTAAGAAACCGCGATTGACGAATCTAGAATGTCCCAGTCAACCTACAATAAATAAATGAGAATAATACTTAAGAAGCCACATGGTCCTTTTTAGACTGTCCCAGTCAACCAATAAAAATTAATATTAAGAAGCCGCATTCCCCCTCTAGAATGTCCCAGTCAATCATAATAAATATCAAATAATATAGAATAATTACTTAAGAAGCCGCATGGGCCTATCAGATGTCCCAGTCAACATAATAATTAATAATTAATAAATAATAAATAAAGGAAAAAATGAAGCGTATTGACCCCTCTAGAATGTCAAGTCAACTCATATTAATTAAGATAAGAATAACTACTAAGAAGCCCGCATGTTTCTTTTTTAGACTGTTCCATTCAACCAATAAAAATTAAGTATTAAGAAGCCGCAATTGGCCCTCTAGAATGTCCCAGTCCAACACCATTAATAAATAATAAATAAGAATAATAACTTAAGAAGCGGCATGGGCCTATCTAGACAAACTTCATGCCAATTCTTATCCTCAAAGCCAAAAATCTACTTCCTCGTTGCTTACGTTGCGCCCACTCTCCAGCATATCATAATGTCTTTTTCTAATTAAGGCTGCTAAATGTAGAAATTTTCAAACTGGCCTAACATATTTATTATACGACATTATACAAAAACAATATATAAAATTAGTCTGCATCTGGCATTAATTTTCAATTTTAACCCTAGGCCCTAGCTCTGGGTTCAAAATCTTCAATGAAAACAATTGGAAAAACAACAATAAAGAATGCTTACAGATTACGGGTTTACAATTGCCAATTAGTTTGTTGGAAATTGACCAAATATATTAAAATTCATAATATGTATAGTTTATTTTCTTTTTATTTCTATGGAAGTTGAAATCACTAATATACAAAAAAATTTAAAAAAAAAATCAAATAAATCAAAAAATTCAATAAAAATCAAAAATAATTCATGATTTCTTTATAAAAAAAATCAGGTAAAAAACAATCAGTTGATTTTTTAATTTGATTTTTTTCGTGCCATCCCTGGTCTGAAGCGAATTCAGACCTTAAATTAAATCAATTCAATCAGGGATGGCACGAAAAATAATGAATTCACGACGAACGTTTAATATCCCAATTATTAAATAGAATTATAATTAATCAACTCTAAAATCACTTCACCTGACACTTTCAATGTCGGATGGATCCTATCATTGTCTTCTAGTTTTTACTTGATTTTTTTTATATAAATCATGATTTTTTGTTTAGTGGAATTCGGTGCTCTAACGTACTCCAGTTCTTTAGATACTGGCATTCATCGATTATAATTTTAAAATCATAGCTTTGCTTGTATTTTCAAAATTCTATCTTTTAGATTTCTATTCTTTATGTTTGGACTCTTAGATACTCAACTGTTTAACGTTTATCTGCAGCATATTCGGTATGTTTTTTTGTATATTTAAGTAATATAACTATATTAAAAATATGAAAATAAAATTAAAATAAAATATATATATTATTTTATTTTGAAGTTTTTAATATATTTTTTTTTTCAATTTTTCAACAAACTTTGGCATGTAACTGTACTTAGTGTTGTGTTTCATTGTTTCATGTTTCCATTGTAAGATTTTTGAACCCAGCCCCAACCCTGGTTTTAAAAAATTGAAAAAATTAAATTAAGAGGCAGACTAATTATATATATTATTTTGTTTATAATGTGTATAATAGATATGGTTTTAGGCTAGTATTTGACATATTGTCTACAATTTAGCACGCTTTATTTTAAAAAAAGACACCATATGCTGAAAAGAGGGCGCACACGTAAAGCAAGAGGAGTAGATTATTGGGCTTTGAGGGATAAGAATAGCAGTGAAGTTGTCTAGATAGGCCCATGGGGCATTCTTAAGTATTTTTTCTTTTTTATATTCATTATGACCTGGGACATTCTAGAGGCGCCAATGCGGCTTCTAAATTATTAGTTTTTATTTTGACTGGGACAGTCTCAAAAAGGACCATGCGGTTTCTTAGTATTATCTTTATTTTATTATATAAGTTGACTCGGGAACATGCACAGAGGGGCAATGTGGCCTTAATTTTATTTCTTAATAATTAATTATTATTTAGTGACTGGGACAGTCTAAAAAATTGGTTGACTGGAACAGTCTAAAAAGGACTATGCGGCTTCTCAAGTATTATTCTTATTTATTTTAAGAGTTGACGGACATTTCTAGAGGGCCAATGGGCTTCTTCTAATATTTATTTTTAACTTATTATTTATTATTTATTGACTGGGCAGTCTAGATAGGCCCATCGGGCTTCTTAAATTATTTTTATTTTATTATATTTGTTATTTTTATTATGGATTGACTGGACATTCTAGAGGGCCAATTGCGGCTTCTTGTTTATTATTAATTTTTATTGGTTTGACTGGGAACAGTCTAAAAAGGACATGCGGCTTCTTAAATATATTCTTATTTATTATGAGTTGACTGGGACATTCTTCTAGAGGCGTCAATGCGGTTTCTTAATTATTATTTTTATTATTATTATATATAATTATTATTGGTTGAACTGCATCTTAAGTATTTTATTCTCATTTATATTTATATGGGTTGCATGGGACATTCTAGAGGGGCCAATGTGGCTTCTTAATTATTAATTTTTATTGGTTGACTGGACAGTCTAAAAAAAGACCATACGGCTTTCTTGTATGATTCTTATTTATTACTGGGGTTGACTGGGACATATCTAGAGAGGTTAATTGCAGCTTCTTAATATTTATTCAGGAATTAATAATTGGAAGCTGCATTTGACCTCTCTGAATGTCCCAGTAACCTATAATTAAATAAGAATAATAAAACGAAAGCCCATTGGTCTTTTTAGATGTCCCAGGTTCAACCAATTAAAAATTAATAATTAAGAAGCAGCATTTGGCCCTTCTAGAATATCCCGGTCAAACACGATAATAAATAATAAATTAAGAATATCATTTAGGAAGCCGTATGGGCCTATCAAGACTGTCCCAGTCAACCATAATTAAATTTAATAATTAAAAAAAAATTAAGCACAATGGCCCCTCTAGATGTCCCAGTCAACTCATTATAAATAAGAATAAATTACTTAAGAAGCGCATGGTCTTTTTTTCTTGAAAGATCAACAATTAAAAATAATAATTGAGAAGCCGCATTGGCCCCTCTAGAATGTTCCGGGTCAATAATTTTTAATAATAATTAATGGTATTAATGAATAGCATTTATAATTAAGAAGCCAATGGCCTACCTACACTGTCCCATTCAACCAACAATAATTAAAATTAAGAATAATAAAATTAAAAGTCGCTTTGGGCCCTCTAGAATGCCCAGTCAATCGATAATAATTAAAATAAATAAGACTAATAAATTCAGAAGCGCATGGCTATCCTGACTTGTCCCAGTCAACCAAATATTAATATATATAGGGTAGCTATTCTTAATATATTAATTAATGGGATTAGACTGGGACAGTCTAGATAGGCACATGCGGCTTCTGAAATTTATTATTACTTATTAATTAATTTCTTGTTGATTGGACTGGGGACAGTCAAGGTTCAGGCGCCATGTGGCTTCTTAAATTATAAATACCAATTCAATTAAATTACATTAAATTATGTAAAATTAATATTGATATTTTTATTATTTATTAGGGTTGACTGGGACATTCTAGAGGGAAAATGCGGCTTCTCAATATTAATTCTTATTGGTTTAGGAAAGTCTTAAAAGGACCATGCGGCTTTTTAAGTATTATTTGTGTTAATTATTTTTGGAGTTGACTTGGGAATTAGAGGATTATATGTAATGTGGCTCTTACATTATTATTTTTAATTATTAATTATTATTGGATGAGTCTGGGACAGTCTAGATAGGCCATGCTGCTTCGGGTAATATTATTTTTCATTTATTTATCTATTATGGGTTGACTGGTGTATTTATCAAGGCCAATGGCCGGGCCTTCTTAATTATTAATTTTTTTGGGTTGACTGGGGCATTCTAAAAAGGACCATGCTGCTTCTTATGTATTATTCTTATTTATATGAGTTTGACTGGGACATTCTAGAATGGTCAATCATGTGGCTTAATTATTTTTTTAATTATTAATTATTATTGGTTGACTGGGACAGTCTAATTAGGCCATAGTCTTCTTAAGTATTATTTTAATTTATTATTATTATGGGTTGACGGACAGTCTAGAGTGGTCAGAGCCGGCTTCTTAATTATTTAATTTTTATGGTTGACTGGGACAGTCTAATATTACCATGCGACCTTCTTAAGTATTGTTCTTATTAATTATGGGTTGACTGCGGACATTCTAGAGGGGTTCATGCAGACTTCTTAATTATCTCTTAATCTATGTATGGGGTTGAACTGGGCGTCTTAATAGGCCCATGCGGGTTCTGAATTTATTATTCTTATTTATAATTAACATGGATTGAGATTGGGACATCTTAGAGGGGCCAATGCGGCTTTTTTAATTATTACATTCTTAATTATTAATTATTGATTGACTGGGACTGGGACAGTTTAGGTAGCCCATGCGGCTTTTTAATTATAATTACTATTCATTAATACATTAATTATTATTAAAAAATTATTCTTAATTCTTAATTTTTATGGGTTTGCAATGGGACAACTCTTATTGGGATTCTGCGTCTTTTAGTTTTACTGTCTCTTTATACTATATATATATATATATATATTATAATATATATATTATATATATTATATATATATATATATATTATATTATTATATATATATATATATATATATATATATATATATGATATATATTATTATATATATATATATATAATATATATTTCGAGCGTGACTTCACAAATATGAAAAAATAGGTCAAAAATAAAAAAAAATCAAAAAATCATATAAGTCATATATGCGTGTGTGTCTGAAGCGAATTCAGACCTTAAATTAAATCAATTCAATTTAAAAACTGATTTATTATCTATGGTGGTGATATGAAAATTAAAATTTGCATGGCGTGGTTGACAACTGCTTCGGTCTGGAGAGCAGGACCAACCTCGTTTTTATAGAGAAGGTGTTGGCAGGACTACGTTTCCACCGATGACACATTTTCATTATTTTAAATATATTATGAATTGCCACCGTTGGTTTTTCAAAGTCAGTGTTGCCGTACCGCGCTACTTTGTGCACAATTGGCATCTTTTCGAAATCATGCGCTGCTAAAATTTAAGCTTGGCTACTAAAATTTAAGCTTCTCTGTCTATTTTTCTATATATATATATATATATATATATATATATATATATTTTGTATATATATATAATATAATTATCTATATATATATATAATATATATATATATATATATATTATATATATATATATATATATATATATATATATATATATATTATATATATATTGAAATATAGGCCTATTTATTTTATTATATACGAATTGGAAGAAAATATAATAATAGTTTTCCATTAAAATTCATTTTCTTTAAAAAATTCGTTTTTTTTATAAAAGTTTTTCGTTCAAATCGTTCATCAAAGTTTGCAAGTATGGACGCAGTGACCTTGTTCCGTACGGACAAGTCGGTTTCCTCAAGTCCGCTCGTGTGGACCGGAGCTTAAGAGTTCAGGCGGAGGAAGAAACGAGCATGGCTTCAAAACCTTTGACTCCGAAGAAGGACGGACACCCTCAGCTGAAACGTATGTCCAAGGAAAGTGAGTTGAAGGCACACCTAAAAGACACTTTCTCAGAATTTGACACGATGTCAAAATTTCGTTCAACTTTGAGAAGACGAATGAAGATTGTTGCCTTTTTTTTTTTTTTTTTTTTTTTTATTTTTTTTTTTTGAATATGCGTCTATCAGAATCGTGTATGGTAGGCCCAGAGATGGGGATGCCACGCTCGACAGTGTCAATAAACGCTGGAGTCTGTGCATTATTTTCTTAAAGTCTGATAAAGCATTCTAAGATACTCAATAGGCCAAACGGGTGTGCGGGTAGCTGGAATGTTCCTGCAGGTGCGACAGGGACTATTATAAAGGTCCGTTACCAGAATCAATCCTTAAAATGAGTATCCACTACTAAGGTGAGAGGGGTAAAAACCTGAATGTGCCGATCAGGAACGGTCTGGGGTGATGATTGTTTTGAGGCCTCTAAAGTCTCCACAAGGAATCGAATCCTTGGTGGATTTAAGGGACTAAGTTCAAAGGTCCCCAACTGCCTCTTGGAAGGTCTAACATTCTTATGTTAAGCATGTTGTGCTTAAATTCTGCCTTTCGCCGTTTTGAGTTTCTCCGAGCCAAAAGACTTGGCGAGCGCACACGAAGGTCGAAGGACCAGTTGTCTAGATGCGATGGAGAACTGTATGCTAGGTTGAGGTGACCAGGGAGCAGGGGTGGAGAAAAGAGGGAAAGTCCTGCATGATGGAAAAGAAAGGGGAAGGAGGAGTAAGCGAATGAACGGCCGAAATACCCTCTAACGCAGAAGGGGTAAGAGGCTTGGTGCACGTCCACCAAGCAGGTTAAAATGAGTTAAGAAATCTGCTGCCAGTATGGGTTGTGTACTTCTGCAATGAGGAACACTCACCTGAAGATTTTCCCGAGGGAGACGTTGAGTGGGAATGATAGTGCCATTAGCCGCGCTTAGTTTGAGAGTCGGCTAGCTTAAAGGTGTCAAAAGCATCCTTCAGGAGGCAGGAGACCTCAGCACCTATGTTAACCTATGTTAATTATTGTCTGGGAGGAGTCTGTCTTCTAAGTCATATCCTCTCAGCAGTTGCTCCAGTATATCCTCAAGCGATGAAGATAGACGGGCTATGAGCACCTCCTTCAGGGAGGTGTATTGGGTAGCTGAAGTGAAACCATGGTAAGGCCATCCCTTACCTTTAGGAGAGGATGCTCTGGTAGGGAAAAGAGCAGCATGTACTTTTGCTGTTCGATGGAATCCTCAGGAAAGCTGGCCTCATCCTGAAGGAGCCAGAGTTTTGGTGACGGAGTGAAATGCGGTACGTGGTGATTGTTGGCCATGTGAAAGAAAAACGAAAAGTGTACTCTGGGCTATTCTGGACAATACGCAGAAAAGGGCAATATAGGACAGTTCCTACACGAAAACAAGGGCCTTAGACAGAAAAATACCATAGCAAGGTCGGGTATTCTCGATGAGATATGTGTATAAAATATAAAATAAATAATTTTTTTTTGTAAATAGTAATATAAATTAACTTAAAGTTTTTAAAGAATAATAATACATTCTGAGTAATAGGCTCGGGGTCCGATGTAGGCACTGATCCTGCCGATGTTGTGGATGATGATGGATTTCAATATTGACGCTGATGTAATCACAGGTGGAGTGGCTCTAACGGTTGTCGGTGCAGCTAGGGGGTGCCTCTAATATCCAAGGGAGGCAAGAAATTGGGTCATCAATTCGAACTACAATTGAGAGTCGCCCGTATGGGAGTATCCAGTACGGGAATGAAAGGTCGCAGAGTGCATAAAAATTGATTGCACTTAATTTTCATAGTAGGGTTTCAGGACAAGAAAATCCCAAATACGAATCTCAGGCTATATATATGATATATATATATATATATTATGATATATATATATATAATATATATAATAATATATATTATATATATATATATAATAATATATAATATATATATTACTATATATATATATAATAATTATATATAATATATATATATTTATATATAATATATATTACCTATATAGCTCTACTTATAGTATATATATATAGATATATATATATATATAAAGAATATATATAAATTATGAATACATATATATATATAAATATATATATCTATATATATATATATATATATATATATATGAGGAATAATAAATAGCCTGAGAAGACCACAATATCATGGTATATATATCTTTATCGAGATAAAGCCATGGGCATTATATTAATTACATAAAAATAATTATATAAATTATCATATATTTATGCTCCTGATGGTAAGAAATCTTAGAACAAATCGGGAACCGCCTCCGGCGGAGCCTACACGCCTGAATATACACAGGAAGCACAATATATGCTTCGAATGAAATATTAAAAAGTGAGAATAATTAAGTTTTTTAGAACTATAATTTGTCGAATAACGGTAGCTAACATTTAACATGTGAATGTTTTTAACAAAAAGAAGCATTGAAATATTTGAAAGGTCAGACAATATTACTTATACTTAGATATAAATTTTCTCAAATAAATAAATGAGAATCGCAGTTAATTAATCAAAAAGTTATATAATTTAAAAAAAAATCTAAAAGATTTCTTAATCTTAGTTAAACTAGCGGCAAGTACTCTACTGAAAACAGTTTAAATAAATAAATATGAGCTTTAAAAAAAAATTATAAAAATTGATAGGCTAGCATTTTTTCTTAGGTTAGTTACGTTAGTAAGAGCATAACATTATTGTAAAGACTAATAAATAATTGAAAAATTGAGTCTATAGGGTCTTGCATTTGGGTTTGATTTTTCAAAGATTGATGCTCTCTGATAAGTTCTTATTGGACCTAAGTAACTCTGCCTGTAGGCTACAGTTAATATCACTTAATTAAACTTAGTAGGTAAACTGATTAGTTGAAGGTAAAGAGAATAGAGATAGATTGAAATAGAAAGAAATTGAAAATATACAATTTACCTCCATAACAATATTAACATTTTTGATTATAGATTTTTATTTTGAACACGTGCACACAATAGACTCGTTTTTTGATAAGTAAAGAACCTTTTTTCTTTTGTGCCTAATGAATTCTGGACAATTATACCCGATAGACAGAGTAGCAAAGTACAAAATACACTAAAACATTGCGTTAAATATAAGTGAAAGCATATAAGAGTTTTTATATCCTACATGTAAATACTAAAATAAAACAAAATAGAAGTATATAATAGTTTTTATATTAGAACATCAGAAATATAGATACAATAAGAAGCCACATGGGCCTATTGGGACTGTCCCAGTCAATCCACTAACCAAACATAAGAAAGAAGACCACATGAAGCTACATGGGTCTATGATATACTCGCTCATCCTATCCAAAGTTCACCATATAGGGTAAACTTTACCCCATAGTAGAAATACTGTGTTTACCCTATCCCTCTGTGGCTCTGTATGAACATTTAAAATTAAACACGGTCGGCCTAATTTATGCATTAAACAGCCCATTCTTTTCATGACGTAAAAATTTGTTACTTTTTAAAGCGTAACAAATTTTGTACAAGGAGACTATTCGAAATACAAAATACTACCATCCAATTAGCCTTGGGTGCTTTTCCTTTGTCTCACATTGTCTCAAATTGGAAGCGGAGGCTGGTCTTCCTTGCCGTCTGCATTGGGTGGTTCTGGCTGCTAGGAAACATTTGAAAGTATAGAGATTGTAAGAGTCACATGGGCCTGTCGAGACTGCCCCAGTCAACTAGAGTAAATAGAACCAATCATCCAACATGCTCCTGCAAAACACACACAATACCCTAGGGTTTGTCAATAACTTGCATAGTATTCGACTAGTCTACTACCAAAAGGAAAAAAATAGTTTAAAGTTACCTTCACGGACATCATAGATTCCTTACGTTATAGCACAAAATACACAAAATACTACGAAATGGATTACAGGCTTAATATAGTGCAGAACAAACTCGTTTCAAAAATTATTATTTTTTTATTAAATATAAAGCTACAAATAGTCTACACAGCTCAGGAAATTGTTTTGCTTCCTTGCACTATGGATGGTGAGACACTATTAATAGTTTTATTTCATTGATAGCAGGAATATTTTTAATTCAATAATTTTTATTATCATTGATTTTATATATATATATATATATATATTTTAAAAAATTTATAAATAATAATATTAAATTAATAATAAAAAAATAGATAATATATATATATAATAATCTATATATATATATATAATTATATATATATTATATATATATATAATAAAGATATAGGCAGGCAGGACTTCCCCATAGTATTTTTTAAAAAATTCTAAGTTCAAACGATATATCTATGCGCATATATAGGTTAATATATCAATATATACAGTATATATATATATATTATATAATATATAATATATATATATATATCATATATATATATATATATTATATATATTATATATATATAATGCTAAAGTTGTTTTATGATTTAAAACTAACAAAAACCCTAGAGTAGACTGTATAGATATCAGTTGTCAGGCGTCTCTCAGCCCTCTAGCTCAATGACATGGGGGGACTTTGTCCCCGCCCTCTTCCCCATCAGCTTTGAAGCCCTTTAAGAATATATATTTCCCAGTAGGGGCTTGAGCTGATGTGGGACAAGGGGGGATGAAGTCCTCCCCATCATCCACTTAGAGGCCAAGAGTAAGAGACTCTGATAACAGATATCTATACAGTGTACTCTAGGGTGTTCGTTAGTTTTAAGATCATAAAACGATTTTATAATATAATATATATATATATAATTTATATATATATATATATAGTATATATATATATATATACTATACTATAATATATAGGCTTAATTTTTACCATCTCTAATGGAGTAGTCCTTTTGGTCCGGTCGATATTTTATGGGATTTAACAATCCATTGATATTGTAATATTAAATCGTTTAGTTGTAAATTAAAAAACCGCTAAGATGATAAAATAAAAAAAATCGGAAACTGGTTCCAAATAAAGTTTATCTGCGTCGCATGTGTAAAGTGAAGTTGTCACGCAAAATTTTACAATGATTGTAAAGTGATTTTTATTTGATATATGCCAAACACGAATGGTGCATGCTAGGCTTTTTTAGAACATTTCAACCTAATTTTGCAAGCAAAAGAGATGTGAGAAATGTTTACAAAAATTCTTCAACTAGTAAGAGTTGGAGAAAAATTTTTAAATCGAGTTTCCTGCAAGAGTATATCCGAGACACTATCCATGATTGGTAATTTGTTAAGTACTTTAATATATCTATTATATATATCATATATATATATATACTATAGTATATTATATATATATATTAATTATATAATATAATTTATATAGTATATGTATATTTTTCGGGCAGCTACTAAACTGTCTATCAGTAAAGTTAGAGTTAGTTTTTAGC
>JABUQX010071956.1:0-5000 GCA_015478945.1 Trachelipus rathkii | reverse complement strand
CTCTGGCAGACTAATTCCAAAAATTTAAACAACCTATTAATGGAATGCATATGCTTTTCTTATATCAATGGCATCTTTTTCTTAATTTTCTTATTTGTCCCCCTGGTCAACTGTCCATGTTCTACTATGAAAAAGTTATTGGTCTCTGTATTATCACATAGATGTAAAATATTTATTGTAGACTTGTATCATGTCCCTCTGGAAATCGCCTGTTCTTACGAAATACATTCCTAAAATCCCTTCAGCCTTTCCTCAATAGCTCTTTACCCTCAAACGGCCAGAAAAAAAATCATCCAGTTGTTGGCTTCTTAGTTGCAAACCATCTCTTATGCTATCTAAGTCTTTCTTCTTTATTAAATAGGGGCTCCAAACTTTGTGCACAATACTCTATTACGGCCTAACATAGCTATTATACAGTTTACTTATTACTTGCTTGCTCTTGTAAACAACATTGCCGTTTATTATGCCCAGCATCTTATTCCACGCTTATTTCTAGCTTTCCAAAACACTGATTATAGCTACTTTCAAATTACTTATACTGCTTATAATCAAACCTAAATCTTTTTTTTGGTCCTCAGACTCAAGCCACTCCATTCATATTAATCGTAGTTAAAACTTTTTATTTGAGTAACCTAGGTAACAAATATTTCACTTTTTCACTATTGAAATAAAATTCATTTTGCCACTTATCTGCGCCCACCCAAGAAGTTTATATCCAAGATCATTTTGAATATCTTTACATCCATTCTTCACTTTTTCTAACTGAGGTGGCCACTTTAGTAACAGCTATAAACTTAGAAACTTGCATTTAAGTCCCTGGTCTAAATTGCTTATATATATGAAGGAACAATAGTGGCCCAGCCACTGGGAACCCCTGTGGGAACCACACTCTTCACTATTTCCCATGATGATTTATTATTTTTCCCCATTTAGTTGTACACCTGTTTTCCTATTTCGCACCACCCTTTAATCACCATGTGTACCACCTCACCTATACCACATTGCAATAACTTTTCATCAGCCTTATATGGGAACTTATCAAAAGCTTTACCTAAAAGTCTAAATACTACAAATATCAACAACCTGGGATCTCTCGGTCAATGCAGAGAATGTATTCCATAAATTCTAAAAAGGTTTTCTGAAATGACCTAACCTTTCTAAAATTTTCTGAAACCGTGCTGGGAGTCATCAAATACCTTGTTATCTTCTAATATTTCTCTATATGTCACTCAAAGAACCCTTTTCATGGAAGAAGCAGAAAAGAATATAAAAAAAAACATGCTCAGCTAACAGCGCTATAATTTCCATAATCTTTCCTCAATTGCTTAGAAAAAATCCTTGCATAGCTCTGTTTTCCAGTCATCCTGGTACCCCCCAAATGTTATAGATCGCTTAATAATCAATACAGTGCCTTTTGCAATGCTGATACTACCCTCTTTCAGAATTTATCTCTACGATATATCGCCCATCAGGCCCTGCAAGCTTTACCTGGATACAATAGGTCGTAATAACGTTTAATATCTTTTTACATCAAATTCAAATTCCTTAAGTCTATTTGTTACAGGCATACAAGAACTATTAGTCTCCCAAATATTATCTAATCTTTCCTCAGTAAACACTGAACAAAATAAGCATTGAAAAATGTTGACCAACTCCTTATCTGAATCACTGTAAAATTTTTCATCAATTTTAATTGGAACAATTGTCCTATGCTAACTTGTAATTTTTTTAGAGCATAAGAAAACTTCTTCAATCACTTATTAAACTAAATTCCTCTCCTAAATTAATTTTCTGGCCCTTTCCTCTTTGCCTTTCTTATTGAAAGGTTAAGTTCATGGTTAAGTTCATTTCTATTCCTATAATTTTCTAAATCATCTTCCCTATTACCTCCCCACAAAACCTTGAAATAATATATAAAACACCCCATCTTATGCTTTTCATTAATTTTCCTTATATCTCTTATCTCTCTATTCCCCCAAACAGGTTTTCTCTTCGCCATCCTAATGGGTTTATCTTTAAACATACTGACTGAATATTCATTAAAAAATTTGCCTTAAAATGTTCCCCACATGATAAAAAAAGTTTTGGTCTTTAAAACTTTATCCCAGTCAGTTATAATCACTAAGCATGTCTGTAATTTTTGGTAAAATCCACCATTTCTGGAAACTCTAGATCCTTTCCTTCAATTAACTTGTCCTTTGGGGCCCAGATATTTCCATTTTATATTAAATCTAATTATATTATGGTCCACTGGGTCCCTAAAATTGCTCGCCTCAACTCTACCTCCGCCCACGCATACTTTCATAGTTAGTTATATATAAGTCTAATAGTGCATCGTGTCTTGTGGTTCATGGACCATCTGGCTCATAAAGTTGTCTAGTATACAATTTTTAAATACTGAACTACTATGGTCCGTATAAGACAAGGAATCCCATTGAAGCCTTAACCAAGGACACCCATTTATGACTATACCTTTTTTCTTTTATGACTATAACTTTTTCTTTACTGTGGATGCTGTCTCAATTTTTTTTACATTTTCTGAGTCTAATTCTTGACTCTGGCCGGAGGTCTATAAAATGCCCTTATTCTATATGATTTATTGAACATAGGATATCTACCCCAATACCGATTCAATATCATGATTAAGTTTAAAGTCAGGTCATTAACACAGATGAATATTGCTTTTAATATAAGGCGCCACACCCTTTACACCCTTCTTTTACTCTCTACACATGGTATAAATAAAGTGAATAACCGTCTATTTCATATTCCTGACGGAGTCTCCAATATAATTTCTTTCATTAACTCCATGCTCAGTTATTGCAATAATTGTCAGATTCTCATTTATGGTAATAACTAATCAGCTCATCTTTTTTTTCAAAGGCTATGAGCATTTTGTGTAAAAGGCCATTTGATATTCGAAAGCCCCTGCTCATTTTTTTATTGGCCTATCTTCCTTATTTGAGTCTGTAACAACACTAGTTTTTATTTAATATACCATATAAAAATAAAACCGTTACCCTTGGCATAATAAGATAATTCGATTTAAGAAAGATAGACCACCCCATCACCCACTTTAACAATAACCAAGAATTTTTTGGGCTAACAAAGTCTCCAAAACTGGTGCTGACAATAGGCCAACACCCACTTTACAGAACTTCATAGATATATAGCTGCAAAAAGGATATATGAAAAATAAAATCAAATAATATTTCGCTGAAAACATAATTCTAAAAAATCACTTTCATTTACAATAAGCCTACCTCCCCCATTGCGCTGACCTGCCCACCTACCTAGGTAAAATCCCAGAAATCGTGCTTATATATCCAACTAGCTTCACTCTGACACTCAAATACTCAATCGCCTATTAAATGTCTTGCTGACTTTAATATATATAAACTCATTGTACCCAACACATGGCAAATCAAGAATTAACAATATATATAGACATCACAATCTTCATCTATCTATCCTATCCCGATACACTCACTAAAAACACACTGAAAAGAGATAACCTCTCATTCTGTCTTCTTATTTATCATCTTACCCTTCGAAAAAAACTCCCTAAATCTAGGTATCGAATAGATATAGTATCCCAATTAGCAAATGTATAATATAACCTTTAAGAAAAACTAATTACGAAATACAAAGAATACACCCTCACACAAAACCATACATCAATAGAGACATAGAAACACTGTTATCTGGCAGGTCAAGAGATAGAATGAACTATTTCAAGAGATATATACTTAATAACTATTATTTCATATATATAAAATTTCTATCAACAGTATATTATAGAGAAAACCATAATTTTCAACCTTAACTATATATTTTTTCGCCATAATATAGATAGGATAGAATCACTATATATATAGATACTAAACCACACATATAATTCACGCACCTAATAACCCACAGACACTTGCATCCCTAACTCCTATTTTTTCCTCACCCTAACACTCATCCCATATATATAATATACAATCTTCTTTCAAAGATCCATTCATACCCATTCACTCAGTCTTGCACAATCAATCAATACTTAACATAAAAAAAATAATATATGATATACACAAAAAGATAGAGACTCTAATCTCCATATTCCATATACAGTAGATATCAGAACATACAATAATCTTTATATTCCTATATATAGATTATATATAATACTACCTATTTTTTTTACCGAACTACAGTTTTACACTATCACATAAAGCCTAAAAAGAAAAATAAACTAATATCTTTAGAACAAGTTAAAAAATTTTTTTTAAGAGCTTATATTAGCTTAGCTAGGCAGGGATATATTAAAAATTATAAGGTAAGCCAACTAGGCTATGGGGCTCTGGTAAGTTTTTAATTTAATATTTAAATTATCAAAAAACCAAAAAAAATTAATATAACAATTTGTTACAAGACTGTAGTTAAATACAGAAAACTATTTAATAATAATTCAAATATACCTGCAAACCCACAGTATAAACAGGAAATCTCTTTAACTACCCTGGTTTGTAACTCTTGGTTGTGGCCAAGTAATTATTTTTTATAAATTAAATAGTACTTAAAAAGAAATAATAATTGCAAATATAATATTAAATTTTTTATGTTTGTGTTTAAATTTAAAAATATTCCATTTCCTTTTCCAGTAAGTATTAAGAAAGTTTAGCTCTTAGCTTTTATTGTTTTAAAAACATATTAATATTTAACAAGAAAAAATTAACTAGCTCCAATATAAAGAATAAAAAATTTATGAAGAAGAGAACACTTAATTAATCAGCCGAAAAGTTAAAATAAAAAAAAGACGCTATTATCAATCCATGACATTAATCAATACTCCTTTAAGATAGAATCATTCAATACTCAAAATTTCAAAAAATTCACAATAGTGATGCAAAACTTATAGCTTTCACAACTAGTATCTGGCGAGAGACTGTTTCTTTTGGGGGGTTTACATTCCTACCTTAGATTTACAGACTATAAATACGCTCTCAATCGACTGA
>JABUQX010071955.1:2500-21926 GCA_015478945.1 Trachelipus rathkii | reverse complement strand
AGAAGATAAATCAATATCCCTAAAAGACATCAATATCATCAATGACATATAACTAAATGATAAACAAAATATACAGTTTTAGGAAAACAAAATGAGTAATTGTCGAAATGACTTTTGTTACTATACACAAGCTCAGTTTGATTTTCATTTGTTGTTTATAACTTATATCTTTATTAAATTCAACAATCTTTGTAGTATTAATTATACTAGGATATTTACAATGATACTTTCTAGTTAATATTGTTTTCTTCAGAAAGTTTATTATTAAAATTATTTTATCATTTTGAATCTTAATTTTTAATTCCTGGTTTCTTATATGCTTCTTTGCTCATTTTTATTAAAATATTGTATATTAATTACATTATATTACTTATAGATATTTATTAATATATTTTAATATGATTTTATTATATTATTATTAATGTTAGATCATTCTGAGGAGTAGTGGTAAGTAGTAAGAGTACAAGGGCGATTATTTGATTATTTCCCTTGTTGCAAAAGAGGTGAAAAATATGAATTGCAACG
Organism: Trachelipus rathkii; assembly: GCA_015478945.1. Classification (NCBI taxonomy): domain Eukaryota; kingdom Metazoa; phylum Arthropoda; class Malacostraca; order Isopoda; family Trachelipodidae; genus Trachelipus; species Trachelipus rathkii. The sequence continues at coordinate 21,401 of JABUQX010071955.1, read as the reverse complement.
TGTTATTGGATATATTAACATATTATGTTATTCAGACGATACGTTCGCCTAGGGTAACGTGACACGTGACTTTGCTCCTTTAAAAGTGGTCATTCGACCTTCTGATGTTCAACCTGAAGAATTTAAAAACACTTAATATATATATAATATAATATACACTATATAAATATTAAACTATATATATTATATATTATATATAATACTAAATATAATATATTAATATATTAAATAATATATGTTTGTGGTGTGTGTGGTGTGGTGTGTTGCAGAGCGGTGTTGCGCATGAGTTAAGAAATATAAAAAAGTAATTAAAAATTTTTGAATATTTATACTATAGGGAGGTAGATTTTTTGTTGTATGTTGTTTGAGTTGTGTTGAGTTTATAAAATACATTTAAAAGTGCTTTGTGGATCTTGATTTTCTCTTGTGTATCGATATTAATGTAAGTATTAGTTTTAGAAGTGCCACTAATGTTGAGGGCTGCCGAACTATAGAAACGTAAAGAAAAAATGTATTTTAGCAATAACGTTTTAAAGTATTCGAAATATTATATATATGTATTTCTTTTATTATTATTATAATTATTATATATATATATTATTATTATTATTATTAAGATTATTATTATTTTATTATATATTATGCTATTATTAAAATAAATGGAATTATTATATTATTATTATACTTTGAAAAGATTTCAAAAGTTGAGCTATCTCACTAAGCAAAACCCCCAAAATTATTGATAAGGGACAACAGATAAAGGAATAAGTTTCTTAGGAATAAATTATAAATATATTGAAGAATTTTAAAGTATAAAAATTATATTAGGATTGCAGTTCAATTGTAGAAAATCAACTGGAAAACAGATATTTCGCGCAAAGCAGCTAAGGAAGAAATGTATGCAAAGGATCAGTTGTGCCACCAAAACTTAGCAAGAAGATGGAATGAGAAAATGTGCCTCTGGTAATGAAAATGAAAATGGAAATCATAATCGACGTTGCATTGAATAGTAATAATATATTTTAACACATATGAACCCTCATCGAGTATTTAAAGTTGAATAAATTAAAAATATTATTGACAAAAGATTTCTAATTTACAATGATATTTAAATTTAAACAAGAAAATTTTTAATAATGATTCTGCTTTAAATAGAAGACATTAACTCCGCATCAATCTACATTCCCGCATGGCTATTCCTTCTATCCTCTTCGATACTAAATCTCATATCCCGCCTCATCTTTTCGTCTCTCATATAAGTCATTCATTCATATATTATCAAGGCGTTACCGCGAGTCTCTTTTGATGCAGATAAATTAAGCTTTCTTTCCGTAATTAGATACACATTGAATGAATGAAAGACGGTTCATTGAAGTAAGTTTATTTTCTGTTATTCAGTCAAATTAACGTTAATTCCCAAATGTAACTCAATATAATATGAGCTTCTTTATATATATATTATATATATATATAATATATAATATATAATATAATAATAATAATATAATATATATTATAAAAAATATAATGTTTAAAAAAATAAATATATATATATATTATATAATATATATATGACTTATAATTTTTTTTAGGTTAGGTTAAGTTAGTTAAATTAGGTTATAGTTTGTGGTTAGGTACGGATAGTGTAGTAGGATATGTTAGTAGGTTAGGTTAATTTCCAAAAATTAATTAATGTCTCGTCCTAAATTATAAAATATTAGATACATAAATTTGATTTTCGCCTCCCTGGAGTCAACCATTATAAATATATAATATTATGAATATATATAATATCAATATTATAATATATATTATATATATATATATATATATATATATTATATAATCATATAAATATATAATATATGTAAAATAGTTAGTACTCTGATAATCGAATGATTAAATTTTTGATAAAGTGAAATATTGCTATACAAACTTTTAAAAGCATACCAAAATCTATCACCATAGTCGATAATATAATATGTTATATAATATAAATAAATTTATATTATTAATATAAATATATATAATATATATATAATATATATATATAATAATATATATATAATAATAATATATATATATTATAATATCATCCGTATTATTCTTTAAGAAACAAAGAATAGTGGTAGACGCGATACAGGGTGGGCTCTCGCTCCCGGTAACGACGGAGGGACTCGTCCCCTGTCTCCCGTCGGCTCAAGCCCCTTAAAATGTAAAAAAGAGTATCGATTATCATGATATTTTAATATATTGATATATGATATTTACACGCAAAACATTATTTACCAAAATTAATGTTGTCGAAAAAATTTCAAATCCAGCTCTCCCGATTCAGAGCCCTAATACTTTGTTCATATAATATATTATTTATATATTATATATATATATATTATAATTATAATTAATATATTTATATATTATATAAGAATATATATATATATATATATAAATTTATTAAAAAATATATATTTATATATTAATAATGTTGTACGTTGAAGATAATTAATTATATGAATATAATTATTATATAATAGTAGATAATATATATATATATATATATATATATAAAATAAATTATATATAAATTAATATTATTAAATAATAATAAATAAAATATATATAATATTATATAATAAATTATATTAATATAATAATCGTAAATATATATATTATAAGAAGAGAAGAGGAGAGAGAGAAGAGATGAGAGAGAGGAGAGAGAGAGAGAGAGAGAGAAGGAGAGGAGAGTAGAGAAGAGAGAGAGAAGAGATTCAAAATTCTTTCACATTGCAAATATTGTTACGCGTTTTTTCACGGGAAGAGCGAAAATTTGGTACCTCGTTGAATTTCGTATTTCGCTCGTAAGAGCAAGGTACTGCTTGGCGGCCTATATAATTTTGAAATAATGAAGATCTATTGTAGCCCATTTAGGAGAATTTTACTCTTATTGAACAGAGTATAAAGAAAATTTCCCAAAGTTAATTTAATTATTATAATTTTATATTAAAGAGATTTTTTTTCTTAAATTATTTATAAAAGTTCTTTTTTTCACAACATATAAAATCTTTATAAGTAAAAAATTACATTAATTTAATTCTACTTTAATCACTTAGAATATTTTTCGAACTTCCAAAAAAGCCGCTTATGTTTATCAATTTCATATTTACTTTTTGTTAAATTAATTAAATTTACTTGAAAATTACCATTTATAAAGAAGGTTTATCTCTTTTCTGTTTTCATAAATTAGGATAATAAATGCATTCTCAATCTAACAATTAAAACTAAAATTGATTACACCTAATTAATAAGGTAATATATATATATAATATTAATATAATATATATTTTATATATATATATATAATATATAATATATAATATATGACCTATTAAACCAGGGCCATAAAACATTTTAAGCTATTGATAATTCTGCATTTAGTAGCATTTTATGAATCCTAAAATTATGAAGAAAAATAAAAACTTTCCTTGTATTTCGAAATTATTGGACTATAAATTAATTAATATTGCAAAAAAAAATAAAAATTGATTAATATTTTTTGGCTTCTACACTTAAGCCTTTAAAAGAGCACTTTACGTAATTTATTTTCAGTTAAATTGAAGCAGAAGACGCCATACATTTTGAGCAATGTGGAGTCAATAACTGTTTTTTTTTTTTTTTTTTTTTTTTTTTTTTTTTTTATCTTTGTATTTAATGGTAACGAATAACCGTGGTGGTATGGATTGGTGAAAAGAATAATAAATTATACTTATAACACTCTTTCACGCATGATAAAAAATCCTTGCAGGCTGAAATTACTACCAATAACACTTTGTCACGATTCTCAAACTATTGTGATAGTTCAGACTGTGTCGATGAAGTGTACCGGCCTGTGCAATCTAACAAATTGCAATTTTTATACTGCCAAAACTACATCAACGTACCACCTTTTATACTCTCGAAGTGAAAACAACGGTTCGAACGGTTCGTTGCTTTATATCTGAAAACGTTCCTAGTCATAATCTAGTTAATAACTGATATTTAACTGTTTGATGATGTTCGATCATGAAAAAAAGTCTTAGACTAATAATAATAGCTATGCTGAAGTATTTGACATAAATAGAAAAGTAGAATCATCTTGGTAAATCACTCAAGAAATACTGGAATAAATTTTAAAATACGTTATAAAATATACTTTTAATCAAACTGCTTTATATAATATACTAAAGTTTTATAATCCATGTAATTGCAATAGATGTCCACAATAGGAGAATGCATCGCTCCAAAAAATTAGAATTCAGTACCAAATATATATATTTTAAAGTGTCGCATTGATATTTATTGGAATATAGACAACGACCATTTACATATGTTACATGCAATATGTATCATTTATATGTGCAGTCAAATGTATATTGATAAAACGTATCAATAACAAAATATCTATAAATTATATTTTTACAGTTCTAGCACACAAAACAGGTTATAAAATTATCTTTAATATTTAGTGTTCAATTACGAGTATTTAATATAAAAATAATTGACAAAAATAACCTTATTTTTTATTAATTTAATATGTAATCTTAAATGTTTACTTCAAAAATTAATCAGATTTGAAATACAATGTAAAATCGATTGTTCAATTGTGAAACGAAGTAATAAAGATCGTTCTGACTTTCATAACTGTTTATTCTAAGCAAAAGAGTTGCAATTTAGTGAATTATTATTCTTTGTTGCAGACAAAACTTATAAATATATCTTACATTATTTAGGAAATAAATATAAACTTACATATCATAAAATAATTTTAAAAACAATATAATATTTGCAAAACTTCAGAAAATAAATTACAATAAATACAAGCTTACAGTCCAATTGCATCTCTTTATATATTTTGTTAAGATAAATTTTTAAAATGGCACATTTATTTTTAGTGTTTCAGCACTTAAAAGTTTGAAGAAACTACAGTGCAAATTAATTTCTATAAATACAAACATAAGAACATAATAAAATAAACATAAACGGCATATTTAGCATCATGAAATTATATAACCGACATTTAAATTTAAATACAACTATTACATTACTTTTGTAATATATAATAAACATTCAGCAACAATCTTTGCTTAAACACATCTAGGACATAATAATAAATTGACGATAGACATATCGAGGCATTTGTAGGTATCGAACTATATAATTATCTAGGATTAAGCAAGAAAACGGAAAGATCTTCAAATATTCTTATATTTTCTATTTATAATTTGCAAATTCTAAAAAATATACCACCAAACAAATATGACTTTTTAAAAACTGCAATCAATCATATATCAATAATATTAATAATTAGTAAAACAAATATTACAAGACATCTAAAGGGATTAGGCGGGATTTAGGTAGTCCTTGTAATGACAGTTATTTATTGTCAAGAATAACAAAATCTTCATTCAATGCAGATAACGAAACTAAGAATAATCGAGAGAACATAATGGCTTCACACGCTTTACCTAGAAGTAATTATTCGATAAAATAATTATTATAATATATAAGACGACCATTTATATAGATAAAGTATCAGCAAGATCTTCGCTATGCGCTTTAAAAAATTAATGAATAAGTAATAAATAGAAATTACATAAAGAAGAATGAAATGATAAATTATATTTAAGTGATAGCATGGTTTATGGCTATCATTGTTACAAGATTAGTTTTCATTGTTATGCTTTTCTTATGACATATAATATGATATGTTCCCATCATACAGTGCTGACAGAATTGTGGTTAGGTGAATAGACAACAGAAAATAATATATATTGCATAAGGTATCGTACTCTATTTTTAAAAAAAACAAATAATCAAACAATTATTATTTCATTGTGACCTACTGATATGTCTAATTATTGGGCCCCCACCAACATGAAGGCAAATTGTAAGCTGGCTTTATTCTTATCATGAGATAAACATTGTGTTTCAATTTTCATAGCGCTCTTCTTGAGAGTTCTGAAACGAACGAGTGTAATATCGGCCAATAACATCTGCTTGTGATCAGTCTATGAGTATTTCCCACATGAATATGTGTTAGGATATTACCTGAACATGAAGTAAAATGCCATCGTCATTATCGTATTACGTTTTCATAAACACCTCTTTATCTTAGGTCCGTCAGAAGGTCTTATGATACTGACTGAAAGGACATATATTCCTTTCCATAATTAGGTAGCTCGAACTCCTAGCCATTGACATTTCATCATCGCTAACGGCCCCGTCTTTCCAACAGTTATATTAGGCTTGTGGCTGTTGCAAGACAACTCTTACTGCCGTATGCGATAGTGGGATGAAGAATTCTCAACGTCTTTTGCCCTGTAATGCTCAGACGAATCTCAGTGAAGGTATCGGACTGCATCCTACTTAAGCGGAATTGTCTCTACAACATCTGGCATCTCAATGATTTGGTGTTCGAGCTTAAAGCTTTCTTCAAACTTTCGAACGGCTGCTGATGTTAATGGATTCTCGCCTAGTCTTCGTTGGCTATCACCTTTTTGACTTTCGTTAGCGTCAGTCAATGGGCTGCAAATTTTGCATGAGTTCTTTGTTCAATAATAATCCCTGGTATAATCAACCCAGTGTAAACCTAAGATAAGTATCCCTTACTTGGTTTTTTCCGTTAGGTGGCTCTTGTCTTTTCTTAATCTTGATTAAGGCGTGTCCCTTCATGTAATCGCTTATGCCATTTGCCAATTATAATAGACCTAGTATAATCAGTCATCGACGAGGCGAACTCGGCATTGTCGGTCATCTGATGGTTAAATAGTCTCCATCCTGGAAGTCTGTAAGAAGAGCCTAGACGTTCGGCGGGTTATCCGAGCGGTCAAGGAATATTTGAACTATTTGGAAAATATAGTCCACCTCATTTCTTCGTCTATTATTTTCGTTTGACACAGTTAATCGGCGTTCTTCCATGTATGTAACAAATCAGTGTTCCTTTACACCTTTCCTTCCATAACCTACATCTCTTCTTTTTCGTCGTCATCTCCTTTTCCTTTCCAACTTCCTCCGTATAATAGTCACATCATTTTGGTCTTTCTGTGTCTCTTCGACCTTTTCGCCGCTGGACTGCTAACCTAATGCGTCTTCCTTGTCAAACAATAGTTGTTCAGAGTAATTAGATGAAATCTTTACATGATCCTTCCTATGCATATAATACTTCACTTTTACATCAGTTTTTAGAACATCTTTCTCTTTAGCATGACATCTTCTTTAATCATCTGAAGTATTTTTCTCTTTCTTCATTCTCCGCAAAATAAACTTCTTATATATCCAAGACTTTCCACGCTGGTCCCGATGTTCTTCTCATAAGAATCGTTCCAAACCTTTTCATTTGTGGCTTTAGGCAATCTATTAACCTGAATGTACCGATTATTAGGTCAGTCGGCTATCATCTTCTCTCCCTTTACCAAAGTATTCTAGCACAATGACTTTACGAGTCTTTTAAATCTAGTTATGTACTTTGCCTCCCTTGTTCTCATCTTTAATCCTAAAACGCAATAAATTCATATCACCAACAGTAGATTGCTAGAGAATGACTCTTAAAACTTGTCCTTGCTTTCGGAACATCAATGTTTCTTTATGCTATCAATCTTTGATCGTATCCTATTTTGAGACATCTTTTCATTTATTAAGAAATCTCAACGCCTGCTATATCCTCTTTTTTGCAATTATCTTTTCGGAGGTAAGTTCAGAGTAGGCGCGTAGGATGCATACACAAGCGTTGAGACATAACTGATCGCCTCATTGAAGCGGGTGGTGAGGATCAGGTCCGATCAGTCAATAAGTACCTCTTGGATCGGCTCCTCAATGATGGCATGGGAACAATCATGAGGTATGTTCTTTACTGAGCCTCGAAAGTCCTCTTGACATAAGTCAAAAGAGTAACAATGTTTGTTTAAGTTCAGATAGATTTGGGACAAAGAACTGTAGGTAAGTTTTATTTTGCGCGTTATAACTCGATGTGACCACGAAACTTCATGCAGGTCCGTGCATAACTCTACTCCTATTCCTTTTGTATAATCAAAGTAATCTCTCCTGCTGGTTTTCCATAATCTTTAATTAACAATCATTCTTTACTACATATTGTTCTCACTGTCTTCTCACTGAGCCTTTCGGGCACGTCCTCTGCAGAGTAATACCGTCTTGTTGCTTACTTTTAAAAGTCTCCCAATCACTAATAAGTTCGAGTAATAGCATCCACCGAGCGGAAAAATTGGCCATGCTCGTTTCTTCTCTGCTGGGAACTTGTATGATCATTTCGATTCATATTCGCAGTGACTTTCATCTTCTTAGTACGATCTGTTTCGTAAGACCAAGTATTATCTCGTTCAATCGATTTCACTGGACATTCGGTTATTCCCGACTTTTCTAACGGTTTAGTGGTTCGTAGGGACATAACTACTTTTATTTCCCTGTAACCTCTTTCACCCTTGAGATGAACGATGGACTACATCACTTTATGATGGCATCTCGCGGTTTGTTGAAGCATCTCTTTCGATTTTCAGTCCATAAGATTGTGTGTTAAGCTGGAGGTTTACTCTGTAAGATTTCTCACTCCAAAATTCGCATTTGCCAAAACTATGATTCGTTGTGACAGATTCTTCCTGAGAATCTCTCAGCGATTCTCAGCCGTATGGAAATAGAAACTTTATGGTTTGTCATTCGTCTCTAATTACGCAGACTCGACACACAGTCTGTGAATCCCATTGCGAGGTTAGGTGCTGACTCAGGGGTAATGCAAGCTTTGACTATCAAGACTAAAATTCATAACGCTTCCGGCAAGCAATTGCTTGCGTGTCCTTACTAATAGTTAAGAGGTTACCACATCTAATGTCGGCGAGAGGATCTTCTATATGTACGTATTCTGCCAGCAAATTTATTCATGTTCTCAACAAACACCTCTTAGAACGATTCTCTCTCGCACAACTACTTAATTCACAGATAGCCTGAGGTTTTGACTGATAGCCATTTACCTGTCCCATAAGCTACAGGTAGGGTGTGAAATTTTATTTTCCACTTCTCAACTTTCATTCATGTGAATTCGGCTCTTCACCTGGTATGAATTCAGGATTTATTGCGGCTTCAGTGACTTCCGATGCTCCGTTTTTACTTTCTTTTGTTATCCTGAAACTACTTTGTCCTTCTACAACTGTTTGAAATAAAGGAGGGGCTCTAACAGCTCTATGCGAGATGCTCTCTCCTTTAATTGTACACGTGATACAACCCTGGTCAACTCTACAACTTGCGACGTATTATATGGTCGCCCGCTTCCGTACGATGCCTACTTGACTGTTCTAGTTTGTTGCCCCTTGATGTATTTGGTCACTTACTTTTAGATACTATTCGAAGTAACATGCTTGATTAAATATATTTATTTTGAATGGCTTTTATCGAAGGTTGATTATGGATCCGTTGCGTGACTTTTTTTTACGCAATTTAAAATGATGAAGCCTGCCCATTAATCCCTCTAACTAAAACTATAATATCTCCGAATCTCTTTTTCTTTGTTCCCTAGAGTAATTAGCGGACATGTATTAAATTACTTGTCAACTGAGAAAAACTCAATGTAGAATCATTGGTTCATCTGTAATCGTTTCGCTGGGATTATCCAATTCTGTCAGAGCTAAATTATCTTTGTGCTAAGTAAGACGCTAAGGGTTTCATCCCCGTAGGGTACTCATTTCTTGTGACTTGGCGCCGTACCACTTCAGTGAGACGTACCTCACTAACAAAGCCTCTTTTTAGGAACTTTCATAATTATCTTTAGCCTTTTAACAGGCCAAGATTGTTGAATTCAATTAAAGTCTTACTTGTAGAGGAATGACCGTCTAAACAAAGCTCGCTTTTCCTTTAGGGATGTCATTGCCTTCTAGCTATGTGTTCGAAATGTAACAAGTTCTCCTCTAGTATCGAATTCCTGTTTCCTCATTAAAGAAGGAAGCTTAATTTCGGGTAATTTCTGGCGTAGGAAGTTGCTGGGTGGATCCTGCTTTGTAGTGGCTTTGTGAAGCTACTGTGTTGCGTCCGGTGTTGAACGGTGTTTATTCGATTTCAGTCATCAAGCTTCATTGCAACATCTTCCTTCTTCTGCACTTGTTTTGCCTGCCAATTAGCTTCTCTTTTGTTCTGCTTCAGCCTATGTTTCTCTCTTCATCTTCAAGCTTAGCTTTTTCCGTTTCTTCTTCAACTGCTAAAAGTTTTTCCTTTCCAATGGTAAATGCTATATTTCGATTCTTGCTCCTTTAGCTAATTCTGTTGCTCGAGCGCGGCTTCTTTGAGCCATCTATCTCTAATGCAGAAGCGATTCCTTGAAACCAGATTAAACTAATGACTATGCAATAATTCTATCCATAATTCTTATAGAAGAAGCAATTGTTGAATAAATAGTGTGATTAACAAATTATACTGAAAAATATATTCGTGTCGTGCAACATAAGTCTTCTAAATAGCACGAAGCAATCATAGTTTCTACCTAATAAATTCAATAATTTTTGCTTCTCCACTATACCGAGGAAACAATTTGCTTACAAATGACGAAATTACAAATGAATTAATTATATAATAAGTATATATAATATATATATAATATAATTATATATTAATATTATATAGTATATATAATTATATATATATAAATCATTTATATGCAGTATATATATTATATACAGTTTAATACAATCTGTAATGTAAAATTTGTCCCAAAATCTTGCGGTCGGGAAAAATAGTGTTTTTTCGGTCCTAAGACCGCAAAACTTTAATAAAATAAATGAACACATTTATAGAAATCGTTTTAATGTTGAGCTTTTTCAGTTCCGCAACTTTCACTCAGAACAATATGAATAAATATTAGATAGTATATTATATATATATATATATATAATATATATACTATTATCTATATATTATATGTATAATATAATATAAGTATAATTATATACGATATATATATATATAATTATTTATATATTTATTATATAATTATAATATTTATATAGTATTATATTAATTAATATTAATAAGAATATATATATAATGTAAGCTAATATTTAATATAATTATATATATTTATATATATAGCTGATTATATTTATATATATATTAATATATATATATATTATTTATATATATAATATATTATATAGATATATATATATAATATATTATATACAGATATATTAGATATAATTATATATTACTATTATAAGTATTATGAAAAATATATATAATATTATATATATACGTAGTAAATTATATGTTGTATATTAATATGATAAATATATATTATAAATAGCAAGAAATAATAAAGTTATAAATTATTTTTGTTTATAAATTTGTTTACAAAACAAGGGCTATTGTTGCATTGATTAGAAATAGCTATGTTCCCACGGAAGTACGCTACAAAAAATCATAGTACAATGCATCAATTAGAATAAATGTACAATTAGACTAGTATGACAGTTAAAATCTCAAGTATCCAATTCTCAATGTCGGTATTGTGAAATATTAAACAATACTCCAGCAAGTTTGGGCAAAACAATTGAAAATATATAAGCTGTGCCAAATATTTTCAGAAGAATGGCTAAAATGAATTCTAACAATCATTCAATGATAACGATTAGATAATGACTGGGGGTTATAATAATCGAAATTCCCGAGACAGGAACACCCAATTTAAATGTAATGAATGGTTTATGAGAGAGTTTATTATGCCCATTATTATGTCATCGAAACCGTATCTAAAGAAGTGTCTGTAATCGATGTTGTCAAGCCCGTGAGAGATCGCATATACACTACATTCCATGAATGATCTCAGAGACCTAATATCGTATATATATCTCAGACCTCTGTGTTATCTGTCGAATGGATTATCCTTGGCCTGTGCAATATACTACATCCAAGTTTTACGAACTCAAAACTCAACTCAACGAGCCACATATGATAGTTACAGATGAATAGAAAGAATCTATCTTCAGGGTGAGTCCACGTGAATCCCTTTTCGTGACACAACAGATTCCTAATCAATAAGGTATTAAACATATGCGGACTTTTTATACATATGTCCTGTTCTCTGATGTGCGCTCCAGCTCTGAATTATTAACGATTACCTTTGCTCAATGATTTTATTCAGATAAGGAGGGATATTAAAAAGGTTTGACCACAATATTTTATTATAATTACGATTTTATGTTATATTAGAACACAGGTTATTTCATTCCTTGAGAAAGCTAATGATGGTAATATTTACTTGGTATGATTAATATTCATGTACAAAAATCAATTTATAAGTCTTAAAGCTCAGCAGATCGTAGTATTAATCTGACCGGAATTATCCCGACAGTAAAACTCTTCTGATGTTTCATGACTTATGGAGAGCAGGGTTGCGGAGTCGGAGTCGGAGTCGGAGTCGCGGAGTCGGGGAGTCGGTAGTTTTGAAGAGGGTGGAATCGGAGTCGGAGTCGGAAATTTTGAAGAGGGTGGAGTCGGAGTTGGAGTCGGAGTCGGAGTCGGTAATTTTCAAGAGGTCGGAGTCGGAGTCGGAGTCGGAGTCTGTAACTTTCAAGATAGAGTTGGAGTCGAAAAATTTTAAACTGACAAAGTTATAAATTGTGACTCTGTGAATGACTTCAATCACTTCATGCAAGTTTATTGACTTTCGACTTGCACATCACAAAATGCAATTGCAAACTTCGAAGATTTTTAACCAGCACCTTGTTTCAATTTGGATTATAGTCTAATAAAATTCAACCTTTCAACCTTATACCAGTCTATATTTAGATATCGATTACTGAAAGGAATTAAAAGATCTCCATGTACGAATGAGAATTTCTCTCTATTGACAATGATATTATCACCAAGCTTCGTTGTTAATTGACCAATCTAAGTAAGCTTAACTGAAGAAGAAACAACAAAAAAGCTAAATCTGCACTTTGCATGTGCCCATTTGTATTAAAGGGTGTTCCTGCAGCAGTTCAAAAAGAAAAGGATAGCATCTAAAACATTTGTAAGTGAGAAATTAACAAACTATCTCCGTTTACTACCTTCTCAAGTCATTCTTCAGAAAGTTTTAGAACATTAGTATGAAAGCTGTCATATGATATTGAATAGCTTATCGAAAGGCGTCGATTGCTCAGAGAAAAAAGGTCTCAAGTCCTTCTTAATCCTTGTGCATAATATAGTTCATAGCCTTAGCCATGATACTTGAAGGCCCTGAAAGAAGTTTAAAAAATTTTTACGTAATTTCGAAGAGTATCAAGACATTTTACAAGAAAGCTGAAATTGCTTTTACTGCTCTACCTCCAACGCAAGTTAGCGTGGAACTGCTTTTTTCTGCTCTTCGCATTATAAAATTCAGACCAAAGAGGAAAAATGAAGGAGATACCTGGCAGATCCTATTCTATTTTTAAGAACTAATTCATTCAATGAGTTAAGATGATCATTAGATGTAAGTTCATTGTAACTAAGTAATGTAGAGTTTTATATATTATATATATATATATATATAATATAATATATATATTATATATATATGTTATTATATATATATATATTATATATATATATATATAATATATATATATATATAATATATATATATATTATATATATATATATATAATTATTATATATATATTATATTTTTAATTAATATATATAATATATATATATATATATATATATATATATATTATAATTTATATATATATTATATATATATATATATATATATATATATATATATAATATATATATCATATATATATATATTAAATATATATATTTATATATATATTATATAATATAATATATTATATATATTATATATATATATATATATATATATATATATATAATATATATATATATATATATATATATAGTAATTATATATATATATTTAATTATATTTTAAATAATAATAAAAAAGAATTAGTTAATCAAAGCAAAGTAAAAGTATTATGTTTTATTAATTAGAAATGAGGAAACATATTTGTAGTTGGTGAAGATTTCTTAGTTAAGTAAGGCTGTTTGTTCCATATATATATATATATATATAATATATAATATATGATATAATATATATATATATATATATTATATATATATAATAATATATATTATATTATATATATAATATATAATATATATATATATATATAATATATATATTCTTTCTTTCTTTCCTCTCCCAGGAAGGATTCTTCATCCTGTTCAGCCGCGCAAGCATCTTTCTCCAGCCGTCCCTCTCCTGCACTATTCATCTTCTCTTCAGCGCTCTCATATTTGATAGCTGACATCTTTCCAGAGAGTGTCGTCACCGATTCCGCCCACTCTTCTTCGGTCTTCCCCTTTTAGGTCTTCTGCCCTCTGGTGTCCATTCCCATCTTCTTTTCGGCATTCTTTCCTGCTCCATCCTCTCCACATGTCCCCACCATCTCAATCACCCCACATCCATCCTCAGTGTCATCTTCTTCACACCCATATCTTCTCTAAATAACTTCTTTTCTTATTCTGTCTCTCTTTACTCTTTCCAATCATAGTTCTTAATATCCTCATCTCGCCGCTTGTATTCTTACTCTCCCTCCTTCTGATTGTTGTCCATGTTTTAGCTCCGTACAGCAGTGTGGGAGTCACTATGCTGTTAAAAATCACTTTTTTAACCTCTATTCCGATGTTTCTATCTTTCATCATGGGTATACCGCTTTCATAACTAATCAATACTTTTCCATTCTTCGCGTATTCTCTCTCTTCCACTTCCTCCCCTTCTGAAAAAACACCCTCCGAAGATAATTGCAGGTATTTACCGCTTTCACCTCCTCCTCTCTCACCATTAATTCTCATCCCCTCCTCATTTTCCTCCGGTTACTGTTAATAGCTCTGTCTTCTGTATGTTCATCTTCATCCCTGCCTTCCTCCAACTCCTCACGCAAACAACTCACCACCTCTCGAATCGCCTCCTCTCTCTCCCTCCAACATGCCAGATCGTCCCCGCATATGCCATTATGTCCCCTTCAAATTCCCCAGTCATAGGGAACATGATACAATATAAAATAATTTACCACGAACAGTTTTTCTAGGGGACACAAAGAAATGTAGGAGGACGTGTAACCTTGATTCATTCTGTAAAAGTGGCGTTTAAAATTTTTTGAATGGTTTCCCGCAGGAAGTTTTTTTTAGTGTGACTCACTTGCAAACATTAAAGAAAGATTGATAAGTATTATGGATGTTGTGCAGTCATACTAGTATATTCTGACGTAGCCAAAGTGCCGGGTTTTTAGGTTAGTTATTAAGGTAAACCGCATGTTGTAGCTACCAGTAATCAACAATTTAAACTTATTTAAAGCTATGTATTGATGGTTTAGCATGATAACCTTAAGCTAAAGAATTTTACTTTTTTGGGTAGTAGGTGGCTTTAATATTATATTGGACTTTGAATTGTAGGAAATTGACAGTGCCAGGGTGTGGTGTAGGTTGAGAGTAGTAGATTGTGTTTTGTCGCCCATGGCATGTATTTGTATAAATATTAGTTGGACTGGGACAGTCTACGCATATGTTCCATTGTTTGCCTCTAACGGGTCTTTGTTTCCTTATCTCTATCTGAGGTTATACTACGAACGAATTTGATGATATAATATTAACTTTCTGATTGGACAACGATATGATGGTTTAAAAGCAATGAAGAAATGTTTTAGAGGTGTTTAAGCTGTCGAAAAATATCCAGCGGCGTGTAGATGTTCACACTGTTTCACATTAAATGTGAAGTACAACTGCATTAAAAACTTGATGCCACATCTCGAATGCAAACTATATTGCTATTATAGTATTGCCAAGGCCGAACTTCTTTTTTTAAAAGGAAAAAAAAGAAAAAGGATTTTCCGAGGGACACCAAAATGGAACAAAGCTCTCACGAATGGGCGACACAGGGTAGGTGGAAAATTTCGATGGAATTGTTTTACGACCTAAATGAAATTTTTAAAGCAATCTGTTAAGCTTAAGAGGTTCTTTGGAGCTTCAATGGATCAAGATATTAACCTTTTTTATAAAAAAAACTTAGATCTTTTCAATCTTTAAGCAAAAGCAAATTTGCCAAAAAGTTTATTTTATTTATGTCTTTAACGTTTATTCTCAAACACTCTTTCAGTATGTAATACATTGCATTCTCCATAATTAATGACAGCAACTGCTCTTAATCATATTGGAAATTTGATGTTTGTTTAGAAGGGTTTCAAGCAAACATCAACGAACATTTTCCAAAACCATTGGTTTGATAAGTTTGCAACAGAGACTTCTGCTTTAACTTGATAAATGCAAAGAGTAAATTATAATGCCTCTGTGAGAATCAATTTAAAATGAAAAAGATTATAGGGCAATTACAATTTATGTTTTCTTGATGATTTTTCACACCAGTTAGAAGAGAAAGTTCGCGAATCAAAGATCAATACTTATTAATCTTTATAAAGTTACTTATTCCATCGACATCTATCCAAAATTTTTGCTGAATTTTGGAAATAAATTATATAATATTATAAATATATATACATATATATAGTATAACTATATATATATAGTAAGATATATATATATATATATATATAATATTAATATATAGTATATTATATATTATATTATATAGTATATATATATATACATTCTGTAATTTTCCAAAATCAAAGAACCTACACACATTTCGGATCGTCCAATAACCAATTCTTGAACACATTGACCTATCGTTTCACTTACAGTCCCTCTCTCTATAAAACACGTTACCTTCGCTCCTATGGTAAATCTGACCACAACCTTATAACTCTTAACTTTAATACTTTCTCTCCAAAGCTCATCCTGCCCTATGCGTTTTTTTCTCGGCACCTTTGAATCGGGGTGATTTGGGGCCTTGGCGTCGCTTCTACGCTAACTGTAATTGGAATGACTGCTTTGCCTCTGATGACGCTTCGGCTTCTGCCCATCTTAAGGTGGGAGCTGAAATCGTTGACGGGATGAGCAGGTTCATTCCTTCTTCCGACGTAAGATCTTTCTCTCCTAACATAATCCATTGGTCGATCGGTGCCTGTTCTTTGGCCATTCAGGCCAGAGACAGCGCTTATCGGGGGGTGGAAAAAAATCCTCGTTCTCCTATCACTCTCGCAAATTTTCATTTCAGCTAGAAATCGTTGCAGGATACTCTCGACGAGCAAAGCCGGGCTTTCATAAAACGAAAGTGCGCTTAACCTCCTTGGTTCTCCTACTGATAAATCCTTCTGGCCTCTTGCTACACCAAAAAACAATCTCTAACAACTTTCTGTAAATATTACCTTCCTCCTTCTTATTCCGAATCTGAGGCTCTGTGGCTAAACTCTTCCAACTGAGAAAGGGCCCAATCCTCTTCGGCCTCCTCTATTTTCCTCTAACTCAACCCTGGACGATTCTGGCATTTCCTCCTCCTCAACCTTCTCCTCTCAGGTGTCCTATGTCTTTGCCGGTGTGATTACATTTGATCGGTGCATGGGCTCCTGAGATTCATGAACGTTAGGAAGGCGGCGCCGAGTGGCATTCCTCCCCAAGTTTTGAGGAGTGTGCTTCCGAGGCTGGCCCCCCCCTCGTTTCAACTTAATTCTCGTATGTCTCAAACTTAACAACTTTCCCCAGTGTTTGGAAGCACGCACATGTCCAACCTATTCCGAAAAAAGGAAGCCGCTCTGATCCTTCTAACTAATCGCCCTATAGCTCTCACCTGTATTCTATCTAAGATCTTTTGAAACCCTTCCTCAACTCTCACTTCTTAGGACCATCTGGAATCTCATTCTCTTCTTTCAATCGCCAGTACGGCTTTTCGGCGTTCGAGGTCTACTTGTGATATACTTTCCTATTAACCGATTTATGGTTTTCTCCTCTTAGAACTACGGGGAGACTGCGTGGTGGCGCTTGACATTTCCAAAGCATTTTGACCGGGTATGGCACGCGTCGTCTCTCTCCAAGCTCCCCTCCTTTGGGTTTCCTCCTTCTCTATTGCTTGACTTATAAGTCTAGTTTTCTTCAAAATCGCTCAATATCGGCTCGAATTTGTTGATGGGGCGACTGTCCTTTCTTCCTTTTCCTTGTCAATAGTGGTGTTCCTCAGTCTTATCTCCTCCTACTGTATTCCTACTTTTCATTAATGATTCTTCTCACCTCACATCTAACTCTATTCACTCATATGCGATGACTCGACCCTTCATTCTTCAACTCATTTCAATTCTGCTCCCTCTTTTACTTCTAGAATTCCCTCTCTTCTTAATCTTTCCGATTCTATTCTCGCTGATCTGGATTAGAATTCCGGGTGGGGTGTCGTCTCAACCTTGTGAATTCAATTCTTTAAAAACTCAACTTCTCAATCTGCCCTCTCTAAGACAGCCTTCTAACTTTCCTTATCTCTTTCGACGCGTTCTCTCGTCTCTCTGTTGAACAATATAAAACATCCTTGGCCTTAAAACATTAAACAAAAAATGTCTTGGAAACCTACATCACAACGGTTGCCTTATAAGGCCGTCCGATAAGAGAAGACTGGGAGTTCTGTTGTAATGCGGCGAGACGTCCTCTCCACCAGTTACTCCAGTTAATACAAGGCCTCATCCGCCCTTGTATGGAGTACTGCTCTCATATCTGGGCTGGCTCTGGTCCCGGCTTTTGGATAGGTCGAGTCAAAGGCAAAAGACTTATAAACGTCCGTTTCTTTCTAGTTCACTTGACCCTCTATCTTTCTTCCCAGCGATGTTGTGCTTTATCTCTTTTCTATTAGTACCGTAGCGCAAGCTGCTCGAGGAGCTGCCGACGTCGCGGTCCACCTCCTTTAAGGGACGCGCCTCGTAGGCACAATGGGTGTGAT
>JABUQX010071954.1:32500-34736 GCA_015478945.1 Trachelipus rathkii | reverse complement strand
CTCCCCCTTTTATAACCTTTTAGTAAGAACAAGCCGGTCAGAAAATTCAACCCTAGAACATAACGGGACAGCGACGGACCCTCACTATGACATATCGTCAATATAGGGTTCATCTCTTAGCCGAGGTAGCCCACAACCATACACCCTCACAAAACCCCACCATTCACTCCTATTATGCACCTTTTTTTCTCCCCTTTGACAAACTTACATTTCTCTCCTCCAGTCATTCCTTTACTGACTCAATCCACTTTTTCTTCGGTATCCCAGTCGGTCGATTTCCAACACACTCACCACTATACATCCGCTTAACCAACCAACCGACTATCATCCATCTTTTCCACATGACCAAACCATCTTAACGTACTTTCATTTATTTTCTCATTTAGCCCTTTCTTCACATCACACAACTCTCCAATACGTTCATTCCTCATTTTATTAATTCTTCTCACACCTAACACGCCCCTAAGATTGTCCATCTGAACACATTGTACTTTAGATCTATACCTCTGGTTCCAGACCATAGTCTCACTACTATATATTAACACAGGTAACAACATTCCCTCGTGTAAAACCCAGGCGCACTCAAGACTAAGTCCTTTACATCACCAACGATTTAATTGCATCAGCTACCTTCCTGCCATTCACAACTTTCCTATTACACTCTTCATCATCCGTTCCCTTTTCATCCAATATATATCCTAAATATTTAAACTCAGTCACATGTTTCAGCTGCTCACCATCTAAGATAACTTCACACCGAGGACTGTCCTCACTCACAACCATAACCTTGCTCTTTTCTACGTTTACTTTCAAACCTCCCCTTTTACACAACCTGCCAAATCTCTCAATCAATCCTCTCAAACTCTCTTAAGATATTTACACAAAACAAAATCATCCGCATATAATAGTAGGACACCCTCCACTCTTTTCCATTCTCCATCATTTTAACACCATTTCCTGCCACCCCTACCTCTAATTCTTTCATAACCCCACCCATATACAAATTGAATAACCAAGGAGACAATAACACATTCCTGCTTTACTCCGCTATTAATATTAAACCAATCACTTTCGATACCATTTATTCTTACACTAGCTTCACTATCCTCAAACAAACTTTTGATTCCATTCCTACCTCCACCATTGCATACCACCAATACCATATATCACTAATACCTGCCATAGAGCTTCCCTATTAATCCTATCATACGCCAGTTGCAAATCCATAAAACCTTAATACAATTTATTCTTCTTCTCCTTCCTTTTCTCAATCATTTATTTCATTGTTAAGATCTGATCCACACATTCTCCATCACTCCTAAACGCACCTTGTTCTTCACCAATCAGTCTTTCAGTCACTCGACGCACTCTTTCCACCAAAATACCAGCATATATCTTCCCTACAACACTCAATAAACTAATTACCCTATAATTTCTACAGTTCCCCTTATCTCCTTCACCCTTATATATTGGGTACTATTACTGCTCTCTTTCAATTCCTCGGAACAGTACCCTCCATATACGCTTTGTTACACAACTTTCAAATCCAATCAATCATCATCTCGCCTCCGTTCTTGATCATTTCACCAGTAATTTCATCTATACCTGCAGATTTACCATTCTTCAACTTTCTCACTCTACCCATTACCTCCTCCTTACTAATGACCTCATCCCCAAAATACCTATTCCTTCTTGCACCATCAAATCCATACACATTCACCATCACCTCCTCATTACTGTCAATGTTATACAGATTTTCGAAGTATTCTTTCCACACTCCCCTCACATCCATTTCATCAGTTACAAAAGCACCATCCCTATTCATTATTCTAAGCAGATTTCCCTTATTCTCATTCTTAACCTTTCGCGCTTCCTTCCAGAAGAGCTTCCTATTCCCTTGTAAGTCACCATTCATCCTCCTTCCAAACTGTTCATTTCCTTCTTTTCTCCTACGTATGCACCTTTTAGTATTTCTTTTTTCCTCCTTATATAATTCCAAACATCTTTCTTTTGAAACTTCATCACTGGCTTTTAGTACATTCAACCACGCTTCTTTTTTACT
The DNA here is from genome assembly GCA_015478945.1 of Trachelipus rathkii. Lineage (NCBI taxonomy): Eukaryota > Metazoa > Arthropoda > Malacostraca > Isopoda > Trachelipodidae > Trachelipus > Trachelipus rathkii. The sequence goes on along the minus strand of JABUQX010071954.1, from coordinate 32,674 downwards.
TTTAACTGCTTGCATCACCTCTTCATTCCACCACTCACTGTTAACATTCTTACTTCCTTACTTTAGCACATCCACATACTCCTTTGCACTGCTAACAAACTGCATCTTTCATTCTTCCAGCTGTCATTTCAACTTGTTCACATTCAACTAATTTGCTGCGAAGCGCTCTTAAAA
>JABUQX010071954.1:15000-17500 GCA_015478945.1 Trachelipus rathkii | reverse complement strand
TATATATATATATTATATATATATAGTATATAATCAAAGCAAAGTATACATAATATAAATATATAATATATATATATATATATATATATAATATATATATATATATATATAATTATATATATATATATATATTACATATCATAATAACATATAATATATATATATATATATATATATATATATATATATATATATATATATATATATATATATATATATATATATATATATATATATATATATATATATATTATATATATATATATATTATATATATATATATATATATATAATTTATATATATATATATATATATATATATATATATATATTATATATATATATATATATATATATATTATATATATATATATATTATATATATATATATATATATATATATATATATATATATATATATATACATATATATATATATATATTATATACTATATATATATATATATATATATATATATATATATATAATATATTATATATATATATATATATATATATGACAAACTTACTTATATATATAAATATTATATATATATATATATATATATATATATATATATATTAATATTATTATATATATATATATATCATATGTATATATAAATATATATATATATATATATATAATATATATATAGTATCCTCTATATGCAGGGATATTATATAAGTAAAAATTTATAGATAACTAAAGAAAAAGATGTATTTATATATATATATATATATATATATATATATATATATATATATATATATGACGTATATATATATATATTATATATATATATATATATATATATATATTATATATATATATATATATATATATAATATTAATATATATAACTATATATATATATATATTATTAGGTGCCACTTATTTTTCAATTGTTTGTAGAGGGTAGTGCCGGGTGGAAAATTTTGTTACACTTTATCTAAAAGTAATACCCATTGAAATTTTAGCATCCCATATATATAAGAACCGTAGCGCTCTTGCCTTACTTTTTTAAATATCAAAAACTTATAGCATTTACATTTAGATTACTCTGGGAGAAATTTTTGTATAAAATAATTTCGATCTTAGAGTCTGTGGCTATTTACTCTTACCATTGGAAAAGCATTAATTTAATATATTAAATACTGAAAAAACCTTTGTTTCAAATGCATATCATAATTATTAAACAAACATTATAATGAAAAGCTATACTTGCATGTGAATGTTTTTGTAAGGGCTTCTCTAGTTGGTTTAGGATAATTTTCGACGATATTCTTGGACTGTCTGGTATTAATTAAAAAATCAAATGTAGTTTATAAATTTATTAAATCATATAAAATTCACGAAAAAAAATAGAAATATGTTACCTTCACTAAATATTGCTTTTGTTCCTCATCCATTGTAACTTTGTCGTTGAAATCATGAATTAATTTTGATACCTTCTTTCGGCAGGATCAATTCATCACCTTTCCATTTCCCTTCAAAAGAAGCTTCCTCGTTGATACTCGTTTGAGTTAAATTCGCTTGGATGGATTAGAATGCCAAAAAATTCCCTATTTTAAGCCTATGTAATAAATGCCAAGGAATTTTTTACTAGCTAGTTTCAGCAAAATCTTCTCATCAGAGCATCACAGAAATTGGGAAACTTCTTTTCTCAAGTGGCATTTTCTTAAAAGATTGCCTAGTGTTTCACTTTGATCTTTCGTCAATTTCATTATCATCTCTATCTTTCTAAATTACTTCATTCGCTGCTAACATTTTTTGTGTAATTTTTAGTTTTGTCTCCTCTGTAACCAAGTCATCAATATAAATGATTGACAAATTTACCAATGGCCACTTCAGCAACATTTTCGTCAACTTGCTTATATTGATTTCTAATTCCCGTAGGAATTTTATATCATTTTGTGGTGCAGTATTGTTCTCTGTAGCATGGGAACCAGGTATTTTACGTAGCATTTTCACAATAAAGGCTTGCTATGCAAGCTTAGTGAGTTTCTTTTTCTTATGTGGTAATTTAAATCTTTCTAAACAAATAGATTTTTAAAGAATATATCGCTTTCGCCATCCATTTGGCCATATGATATGCACCTGGCTTTATAAAATGTATGTCACCCAAGGGAATTTCGAGTTTTAGCCACAATTTAATAGGATAATTTGTTATCAGGGTGTGGGACGGGGACCCAACTTAAATGCACCCCACCAACCTCTTTCCCAAGCCTCCATCCATTTTTGTACTAGTATTGAAATTCAAATATAGGAAGGTTGTGCTTAAGAAACATCAATTTTTCTGCCTTTTCTGCTGAGAGCCTGTTTCTCTTTTCATCATATATATTAGCCCAGCATTTCTAAATACTCTCTCACTTGGAAACTAGTTGGGGGGACAGGACAAGTATTCCTTGCAAGTGTACCTTAGCGTGGGTTAAATAAGTTTGCTTAACTTCCACCACTGGTTGGGATCATTCATTTGTATCAGTCGTTTTTTCTTGG
>JABUQX010071953.1:25000-39638 GCA_015478945.1 Trachelipus rathkii | reverse complement strand
GATATAGATATATATTAGATATAACATATAATATATATATACATAAATTATATTAATATATAATAATTATATATATTATAATATTATATATATATTATAATATTATATATATATATATATATATATATATATATATATTTTTTTAAAAAAATATCTATAAACAGTTTAAAATTTATATATTTTTCTACATTTAAAATATTGTTCTTTAATATTTTAATTATTGTATAAAAAACAATATCTAAAAAAGTAATCATACAATTTATGCATCAGTTGTAAAAAAAAAAAAAAAAACAGCACACACACAGCACACACACACCACACACACACACACAACACACACAACACACACACACACACACACACACACACACACACACACACACAAAAAAAAAAAAAAAAAAAAGGCTTTTGAAGTTTAGCAGAAAACCTTCTTAATTAATGAAAAATGGAAAACATGAAGAATTTTGATTAATAATAATAAATTGCTCTAAAATATTTTGAGAAAGGAATTTCAAAACACTTGAGAATTAAAGTACAATTTTCTTACTTAGAAGTATAATAAAATAAATGTTTTAAAATTTATTTACTTAAAGAATTTTTTTATATTATTAATAGTTTCAATTGAAGATGAATACTTTAAATGCTTTAAACTTGTGAAATTGAAAAATTAAACAGTATCACATAATAGGTCTAGTATTTTTACCAACCTAAGGGAAAAAAATCTAGATTTAGAACTTCTAGTTAAATCTTTTTAAAATATTATATTCTTTTAGGCATTGGTACAACTGTTTTCCTTTCCATATGAAACCTTTATTTGGGTACAATATGAGCAAAGACGCAGAATGACCGTACTCAAAAGTTATAAATACACTGATAATATTTTCTGGGTTTATAATATTTACATTAATAACGTAAACAACCACAGCGACATTAATAATAATAATAATAAAATAATAATAATATAATAATAATAATAATAATAATAATAATTAATAATAATAATAATAATAATAATAATAATAATAATAATAATAATAATAATAATAATAATAATAATAATAATAATAATAATAATAATAATAATAATAATAATAATAACAACAATAATAAAAAAAATAATATAATATAATAATAATTAAAATAATAATAATCAATAATAATAATAATAATAATAATAATAAAGTAATAATAATAATATAATAATAAAATAATAATAATAATAAAAATAATAATAATAATAATAATAATAATAATAATAATAATAATAATAATTATAAAAATAATAATAATATAATAATATAATAATAATAATAATAATAATAATAATAATAATAATAATAATAATAATAATAATAATAATAATAATAATAATAATAATAATATAATAATAAATAATAATAATAATAATAATAATAATAATAATAATAATAATAATAATACATAATAAAATAATATAAAATAAATAATATAATAATATATAATAATAATAAATAAATAAAATAATAATAAATGAAAAATATAATAATAATAGATAATAATAATAATTAAAATAAAGTAATAATATACAAAAATTCTAATCATAATATAAAAAATATGTAATAATAAAAAAATAAATAATTAAATAAATACTAAAATGTCTTAAATTCTAATGAATAAAGAAGAATAATAAGAAAGAATAATAATAATAATAATAATATAAAATTAATAACAATAATAATAATAATAATAATAATAATAATAATAATAATAATAATAATAATAATAAAGATAAGAATAATTATTATAAGAAGAAGAAGAAGAGGAATGAAATTAATAATAATAATTATAATAATAAATAAATAATAATAATTAATAATAATAAAATATAATAATAATAATAAAATAATAATAATAGTAATAATAATCATAATAATGAAATAATAATAATAATAATAATAATAATAATAATAATAATAAAATAATAATTAAATAATAATAATAATAATAATAATAATAATAATAATAATAATAATAATAATAATAATAATAATAATAATAATAATAATAATAATAATAATAATATTTATTAATATTATTATTATATTAATGATTACAATTATTATTATTATGTATTATTATTCGATCTATTATTATAATATTTATATATTATTATTATTATTATTATTATTATTATTATTATTATTATTATTATTATTATTATTATTATTATTATTATTATTATTTTTTTTATTATTATTATTATTATTATTATTATTATTATTATTATTATTATTATTTTATTATTATTATTATTATTATTATTATTATTATATTAGATATTTATTCATTATGTTATTATTATTATATTATATTTTATTTTTAGAATTATTATTATGATTATTATTATTATTATTATTATTATTATTATTATTATATTATTATTATTATCATTATTGCTCTGGACGGCGTCGAGAGCAGACGTGTTTAACTCAGTGCTCCTTGAGTGCCAGATGTGCAGAAACGAGTGAGTGAAAAAATTGCCCCTCAAATTAATAATAACAGTATCAATTGGTGAGGTAAAAGTGCTAAAAACGTTAAGTGAGTAAATATTCTACACAGCATTCAGAATATTGGTAATATTGTCATTGTAGTGCATTGAATCAATATAAACGTGAATAAAAATGGCGGGAAACAGAAATAACAACAACAACAACAACAACAATAACAACAACAACAACGGAAATAACAACAACAACCGAGGGAGGGGGAGAGGGAGAGGGAGTGATAGAGGGAGAGGGAGGGTAAATAGGATTGAAGAGGAAGAACAACTTTCTTTTGATGATAGCTTGACTGAAAGTCAAGAAACCGAACTCCTTAATTCCCCACTCTCCCAAAGCTACAATCCCATTGAAAATGAAACTGCAACTCTGGATTTACTTACGATCATCAATAATCTAAAGGAAGAAATTGCATCAATTAAAGCATCATTTAATGAAGAATTGAATACTATCAAAAACGCCTTTAACGATTTCAAACAGCAAAAAAATAATGAGATCGCTGAATTACAGGTCAAGCTAAATAACTCTGAACCAGAAATCAATGAGGTTATCAGTCCCAGCGCTAATTCTCAATTATCAGAAATAAGGAGTACGATTAAAACTATAGAGGAGTCTCAAGAGTTGTTACAACAAGAAAACGTGAAAAATATATGCGTGATAAGCGGGGCTGGGATACCTGTCTCAAATGAAGGGGAAGTCTGTAAAGAGACCGTTACTCGATTGCTTGAACAAAAATTGAAAATCAAACTTACCTCTAATGCAATAACTGAGGCATACCGATTAGGTGAAAAAAGAACAGAAAATACTGATAAACGACCTATTCGATTTAAGGTTAATGATGACTCAACTAAAAGTCGGTTAATATCAGCTTGCATAAGAGAAAAGCCGGATATATTCATCAATGAATTCCTAACAACAAGAAAGAAAAAGCTATTGGAACGCGCTCTAAAAATAAGGAAAGATCATAGGAACATTATATATGCCTGTTATTTTAAAAGCGGAGTTCTCCATATTAAGAAGAGCGCTAATAGTGAATCTATAAAAATCAAAAATGAAGACGAATTAAACAACTATTTGACCTCCGTCAATGTAACGCCTGTCTAATAAAAGGAGTAGGGATTTATGTACTGAAAATCGACAATATTATTAATTAAATATAGTTTCTAGCGAATATAATTATTATTATCTTGGTTGTTTATTATTATTATTATTATATTATATATTATTATATATTATTATTATATATTTATTATTATTATTATGATTATATTATTATTATTATTATTATTATTATTATATTATTATTAGTATTATTATTATTATATATTATTATTATTCTTTGTGCATTTTGTTTTTTAAAATTATTATTATTAATATTTTTTAAGAGATATGATTATTAGAATAAAATTTATTATTATTATTATCATTATCATTATTATTATTATTATTATTATTTTAAAATTATGATAATTTAATGTAGATTGTAACTTTAAGGAAAATTATCGAATAGAAATTATGGTTATTTATTATTATATTATATTATTATTATATTATTTTATATGATTATTATTATTATATTTATTATTATTATTATTAATTATTAATTATTATTATATTATTAATTATTTATTCATATTATTATATATATTTATATATTATTATTATTATTATTTTTATTATTATTATATTATTATTACATTATTATATTATTATTATTATTTTGTTAATATTATTTATTATTATTATTATTATTATTATTATTATTATTATTATTATTATTTTATTATTATTATTATTATTATTATTATTATTATTATTATTATTATTATTATTATTATTATTATTATTTATTATTTTATTGATTTATTAGTTGTTGTTGTTGTTATTTATTATTATTATTATTATTACTAGTATTATTATTATATTAGTAATATAATTTAGCACTAGATTTAATATGGTACATTTGGGGCACTTAGACAAATCACTGTTATTTAGAATACAAGCTTGATATATATTGAATTTGAATAATTGTTTAAACTTGTATATTTTCTAATTTTCTTTCCTATTCGCTATATTCCTTCTTTCTCTTCTCTTATTATCATTATTATCTTATTCTCTTATCATTATTATAATTATAATTATCATTATTATTATTATTATTTTATATTATTATTATTATTATTATTATTATTATTATTATTATGTATTATTAATTATTATATATTATATTATTATTATGTATTATTATTATTATTATATTATATATTATTATATTATTATTATTATTATTATTATTATTATTGTTATTAGTAGTAGGAACGCGGTATTGCACGACGCCCTTGACCTTTTTTTGACCGCGACCTTTTTTGACTTTGACCTTTTTTGGCCTTGACCTTGACTGACCTTGACCTTTTTGGGCAACCCAAAATTTTTGAGAACCCAAATTTTTTGGCAACCCTAATTTTTTGGCAACCCTAATTTTTTGCAACGCCTATTTTTTGGCAACCGATATGTTTTGCAAACGCGCTTCGAAGAAGGGTATGCGCCAAACGGTTGGTAAGCACCGTGTGTACGTACCCCACCCTAATTTTTCGATCAACCTTTGGTCTCTGCCATGGCAATTTTGGCCCACCCAATTTGGCCACCCTTTAGGGCTATAGCCCTTTTTTGATGTTTTAACCTTTTTTGTCCTTCCCCTTTTCCAAAAGGCTTGACAATACCATGGGGTCAATTTGACCCACGGTAATTTTTGTCCTCCTTTAGGGACTTAACCCTTTTTTATGTTTACTTGTCTTGGACCATGATATTCGGCCTTAACCTTGCCATATACCATGGTCAATTTTGGCCCCACGCTAATTTTTGGCCACTCGTGTCCCACCCGTCACATATTTCGTTCCTAAATTTGAAGTATGTATGGATCTATCCTAACTTAACACTACACACACACACACACACACACACACACACACACACACACCCACCACAATACTATATATATATATATTACTTACACTCACACACAGATTTACTTACACACGCAGTTTTACTTACACTCACACACAGATTACTTACACTCACACACAATTTACTTACAAACACAGATTTACTTACACTCGCCACAAGATTTACTTACACACACAGATTACTTACACACACAGATTTACTTACACACACACCACAACACTTACACTTATACACACAGTCACTATGACACTTACATTTACACATAGACACTTAATTTACACTTATACACACGTACAAGCACACTACCAACCTTGGGTCTTCCCATGGGTCAATTTTGCCCACCCTAATTTTTTGCCACCCTAATTTTTCGGCAGCCTAATTTTTCGGCCAGCCCTTTGGTCTTCCATGGGACAATTGAACCCAAAATTTTCGGTCAACCCTTGTGGTTATATTCCAGGGTACAAATTTTGGCATTGTAAACTTTTTTGACCTGTGTAGCTTTTTGATGGCTTGATGTTCCCATACCGTAGAAGTAGTCTTAAATTATGTCATATCAGTGTTCGATGTGTATTAAATGAGTATAGATGACGTGCCGAGATTGAGGCCAATGTGAGTGCCGAATGAGGCCTAGGAGTGCCAAGAGTGTCAAGTGAGTGCAATGAGTGCCACATGAGTGCCAAGTGAGTGCCACATAGTGCCAACTGAGTGCACTTTTTCAAGCCTTTTCTAGCCTCCCTGAGCCTAGAATAGCCCTAATATGGGTACCCCTAGGTAATAAGGAATGAGGAATCGATTGGTGTATTTTACAAGCTGCTAGGATGCTTACTACTATGAGTTAGTCTTTTTCAATCACTATATATACCCGTATATATATATATAATATATATATATATATATATATATATATATATAATAATATATATTATATTATATATTATATGATAATATAATATATATATATATAATATATATATTACTTGCACACCAACCACCAACCTACACAGCATTTACCATATGAACACTATACACACCATTCACTATGGCACACTTAATACCACACGTATGACACTTATAAGCCACGTACACTCTCCATAGGAGCACTTACATAAACCAGTATTACACTTACACTCACACCCACACACAGATACACTTACACCTACACTTACACACTCGATATTTTGATGCCTCAACTTTGATGCCTCAACTTTGATGCCTCAGCATTAATGCCTCAGCATTGATGCCTCAGCTTTGATGGTTCATCTTTGATGACTCATCTTTGATGACGTCCCATCTTTGATACCATCTATATTGAGGATTCATCTTGATGACTCATCTTTGATGGCTCATCTCTACCCTACATCAAAGAAACAGATTAATTATTAATGGTCTTCCCCTAGGATCATAAGCTACCCACCAGGGCGCAGCGTGCGCCCTCCGCGCAAAGACAGCCAACCCCGCACACGCACTATTCTAGTGAAATTAATAATTATTCCTCAATGTAAGTATTTATTATAAATATGATATCTATACACTTAGTAAAGATAAAACACTTTTAATACAATCAGATAACTTGTGCACCGCTTAACAGCTAAAAGACTATGATTTTAAAATGAGTTTTGGTCTAAAAGATAATAAACACACCTGCTCAAATAACCAGTTTAAAAGAACCAAAGTTAATTTTCAAAATAACGATAAAATAAATCTCGACAATCACACACGAGGTCAATAGAGATAAGGATTACTCTGACCAATCACAAGTAAGGAAACATTTCCTTCTGACCTGCTTAAAGGTCTACCGATTCCAGCATGTGTTTCAGTTTGATAATAATTTATAAAAATAATAATAATAACAATGATTCTTGTCTATACTGGAATTACCTTTTGACCTGGGTATAAGGCTTAAATCAGCCTGGGATACAAAAAGGCTTATCCTAAATTTAGGCCTAAATTTAGGCCTAACGAAGTTATTGCACCACATTTTACAGAAAAAGGTCAGTTTGAAATATTACTTTGACCTGGAATTAGCCTAAATCGCCCCGGGATTAAAAAAAGGATCTATCCTAAATTTAGCAAGTAGTTATTCCACACATTTTACAGAGAAGGCAGTTTTCGTATCGTTAAAGGGAGGCGGGTTGTGGTGTTTCTCGTGATGGATTGGTCAATGTACATAGATATAATAATAATAATAATAATAAACGAAAATTCCGAATTATTTTAAAAAACTTGAAATATTTTTTAGTTAACATCGAGCGAATAATATAAATGTAAGTGAATAATGTACTTTTAAATAAAAAACTTAGAATGATTTTAAAAAAATACATGTTATGAGAAGAACTATTTGTTTATTTTTATACTTATTACATGCCTAAAGATGATGTACAGTAAGTCAATAGAACAAACGTGGCATAGCTTGGTGAGGGTGCTAGGGCTGGCCTTACTGATTTACTGATTTGCTTTAAAGTACGTAAAATATATGTTTTAAGAAAATTTCATAAAATTTTAGTAAAAATTATTATAAAACTTGAATTTTTAAAAATTTATAAACAAAAAGTTATTAACGGTTAATAATAAATTCTTTGTTCAAAGATTATGATTGATTTAATATAGAAGTTTTAAGAAACTTTGAAAATTTTTGTTATATGTGAATGAGTAATATAAATGTATAAATGATTAATTTAAAAACATAAAATGTTTTAAAATTATACGTTATGTGTGTAAGTGAGTGGGCGTGGGTGTGTGTGTGTGTGTGTCATAACGTGTGTGTGTGTGTGTGGGGGTGTGTATTGTGCTCTAAATAATATAACAATAGGCATGAAGTAAATAACACCAAGTATAATAATAAAAATAAAATAAAATGTTTAATAAATATACTTATATGTATAAGAAGTGTGTGTGTTGTGTGTATCATGTGTGTGTATGTGCGTGTGTGTATGTGTGTCTAAAGAAGTAATAACAATTAGGCATGAAGTAAAATAACACAAGCTAGTAAGTAATAATAAAAATAAAATAATAAAAATAATATAAAAATAAATAAAATAATAGATAAAATAAAATTGAAAAGTATAAAAACAAAATAAAAAACATAAGGTTAATAATATATGAGTTAAAGCCGTAAAACTATGAAGTAAACAGTAAAACGATATGATTGAAAGCAGTAAAAACATAGTTAAAGCAGTAAAACATGAGTTAAAGCGAGTAAAACAGTAAAACAAAAGCATACTAATCCCCTTGTTGCTATGTTACACCTCTATTGATTTACTGATTTACTGTTTTAAGGCATGTAATGTTATAAATATATTTGATGCTAAAGCAGTAAAACATATGAGTTTAAAGCAGTTTAAAACTAGGTTAAAGCAGTTAAAACAGATAAAACAGAAAACAAGCATAATCTAATCCCTGTTGCCTAGTGAACACCTCGTATTATTTACTGATTACTGGCTTTAAGGTATGTTAATTTAAATAAATAGTGAGTGTAAAGCAGTAAAAACATATGAGTTTAAAGCAGTAAAACATGAGGTAACAGCAAGTAAAACAGTTAAAACAAAAGCAACTATCCCCTCTGTGCTATGAACACCATCTATTGCATTTTACTGATTTACTGCTTTAAGGTATGTAAATTTTAATAGAATATGTGAGAAAGCAGTAAAACATATGAGTTAAAAAGCAGTAAAACATGAGTTAAAGCAGTAAAGCAGTTTTAAAAACAAAAGAGCATACTAACCCTACGTGTTAGGGTAATACACCTCTATTGATTTACCTATTACTGCTTTAAGGTATTGTAATGTTAATGTTTAATAAAATTTTCGTACATTGTAGTAAAATAAAATGTTAATATATCAGCACTCTGGTTTTTTTTCTTCTTACATACAATTTTAAAAAATTTATAAAATTTAAAAAGAATTGAAAGGTAAAATATAAAAGATGTCTTTAATGAGTTACAGTTTTAGGTTCGCGAAATGTTTTTAATAAAAAATGTTTGAGTATGAAAAAAAATGGAATGACATATATATATATATTTTCATTCGTGCGGATATTGCGCCTGCGGCGCACGCGGCGGGCGGACGCGGGATATGCCCTGCGGCGCACGCGGCAGGGACGGGACGCGCGGGAGCACCTGCGGGTGCGGGGATTGCTGTCATTGCGCGGAAGGGCGCAACGCGCGGCGCCCTGGTGGGTAGCTTATGATCTAGGGGGAAGACAATAATATTAACTCTTCTTGGATGTAGGGTAGAGATGAGCCATCAAAGATGAGTCATCAAGGATGAACCTTCAAAATGAACCGCAAAAGATGACGTCATCAAAGATGAAGCATCAAAGATGAAACCCATTAAAGCTGAGGCATCAATGCTGAAGCATTAATGCTGAGGCATCAAAGGTTGAGGCATCAAAGTTGAGCGCATCAAAATATGCGAGGTGTGGAGTGTAAGGTAAAGTGTTTCTTCGTGGGTGTTGAGTGTTAAGTGTATATGGTTTAATGTAAGGTCGATGAGAGGGTAAGTGCTTATAAGTGTCATAGTGTGTATAAGTGTTCATAGTGAAGTGTGTTCTAAGTGTTATAGTGTAGTCTGAGGTAGTGTGCCAAGTAATATGTATATATATTAGCATATAAGTGATAGAAAAAGACTAACTCATAGTAGAAGCATCCTAGCAGCTTGTAATATACACCACTCGAATTCCTCATACCTTATAACCTAGGGGTAGATACCCATATTAGGGCTATTCTAGGGGAGGCTAGAAAAAGCTTGAAAAAAGTGGCACTCATTGGCACTATGTGCACTTCACTTGGCCACATGTGCTACTCACTTGGCACTCAATTAGGCACTCATCGACCACTCATTGCACTCATTGGCCTCACTTGGCACTCATCTGGCACTCATCTAATACTATCTAATACTCATAGAACACTGATAGAACATCACTAGATACTTCTGACGGATGGAACCATCAAACCATCAAAAAAAAGCTACAAGGTCAAAAAAAGTTACAATGCCAAAAATTGTACCCTGAAATACAAAAGGGTTGACGAAAAATTTGGTTTCTCAAAATTGTCCCATGGAAGACAAAGGTTGGCCGAAAAATTAGGGGCCGAAAAATTAGGGATGGCAAAAAATTAGGGTGGGCAAATTGACCCATGAAGACAAAGGGTTTGCAGTGTGTTGTACGCTGTTGTATAAGTGTAAATTAAGTGTCTATGTGTAAATGTAAGTTCATAGTTAATGTGTGTAAGTATATCTGTGTGTGAGTAAGTAAATATGTGCTGTGTAAGTAAATCTGTGTGTGTAAGTAATCTGTGCTGAGTGTTAAGATAAATCTGTGTGGAGTAAGTAAATCTGGTGTGAGTAAGAAATCTGTTGAGTGTAAGTAAATCTGCGTGTTGTAAGTAAATCTGTGTGTGAGTGAAGTAAATCTGTGTGTATGTGGTGTGTGTAAAATCGTGTGTGTGTGTGTAAGTGTTCAAGTTAGGATAGATCCATACAATACTTTCAGGTTAGGAACGAAATATGTGACGGTGGGACACGAGTGCCAAAAAGTAGCGTGGCCAAAATTGAACCCATGGTAGTATGCAAGGTCAAGCCGAAATATCATGGTCAAACAAGGTTAAGACATAAAAAAAGGGTTAAGTCCCTAAAGGAAGGACAAAAAATTACCGTGGGTCAAAATTGACCCATGGTATCTGTCAAGCTTTGGAGAAAAGGTCAAGGACAAAAAAGGTAAAGACATCAAAAAAGGGCTAAGCCCCTAAAGGGTGGCCAAAAATTAGGGTGGGCCAAAATTGACCCATGGAAGACCAAAGGGTTGATCGAAAAAATTAGGGTGGGGTACGTACAACGGTGCTTGCCTTCTTCGAAGGGTTGCAAAAATTAGGGTTGCCAAAAAATTAGGGTTGCCAAAAAATTAGGGTTGCCAAAAAATTCTGGTTGCCAAAAAATTCTGGTTGCCAAAAAATTAGGGTTGCCAAAAAATTTGGGTTCTCAAAAAATTTGGGTTGCCTAAAAAGGTCAAGGTCAGTCAAGGTCAAGGCCAAAAAAGGTCACGGTCAAAAAGGTCGCGGTCAAAAAAAGGTCAAGGGCGTCGTGCAATACCGCGTTCCTACTACTGTTATTATTATAATTATTATTATTATTATTATTATTATTATTATTATTATTATTATTATTATTATTATTATTATTATTATTATTATTATTATTATTATTATTATTATTATTATTATAGATTCATATTTATTATTATTTACTATTATTATTATTCATTATTATTATCATTATTATATTATTATTATTAATTATTATATAGTTAAATATGAACGTAGCCAGAAGTTGGGACGAAATTCCTTTTAATAATAAGACACATAATACTGAATATACCTCTCCGGATTTATTAAAAAAAACAATTGATATAACATCTGAAAGAAACAATTTTGCATTGTTACATCTTAACGTAAGAAGTATTCATAAACATTACGAAGATTTCCTTAATTATTTAGGCTATCAAAATATTAATCCCGATGCTGTCGTACTAAGCGAAACTTTTCTTAATGAATTCAATAAAGAGCTGTATACACTGCCAGGATATAAGGGATTCCACATTATTAGACCAGGAAATAAAAGAGGAGGGGGAATCTCTCTTTATTTAAAAAATGATATTTGCGATAACCCAAAAGTAGAATTCTCACAAATTGACGACACTATAGAAGTTCTTGCCGTTCGCGTTGTGAATAAATCTTTTAATATGATAGTAGTGGGCTTATACCGACCCCCAAACTCGTCGAAAAAGGAATTCATAAAATCTCTCGAAGTGATAATGCAAACATACTTGCGTAATACAAAGGTAATAATTGCCGGTGATTTCAACATTGATTTAGGTAATAATAGTTCCTCTTCTGGGAACAATGCTTTATCAAATGTAATGATGTCAAATGGAATGATTAATTACATAACTGTACCGACCCGACCTAATACAATTAAGAACAGGAATCCAACTTTAATCGACCATGTATGGAGTAACATTGAGGTTGATATCAAATCTTTTGTAATCAAGACAGATATTTCGGATCATTATCCCTGTTTTGTAAAATTCCGTATCGATAAAACACAAACTCTTACCACTATAAAATACAGACATGATGACGAAAACTGCCGGCGAAATTTTAGAAATAAAATAAATGAGATTGATTTTTCATACATACAAAATGAAGAGATAGACATTCATTCTAAATTTAACTGCTTTTTAGACTCCTTAAACACGAGCTATAATGATTCTTTCCCAATAAAAACCAAAAGATTAGGCCCAAAAAGGATTAAGAATCCGTGGATTACACCTGGAATAATAAACTCTATAAATCAAAAGCATAAACTCTATAGAAATTATAAAATAGGCATCATACCCTTTCAATTATATAATAATTATGATAAACAATTAAAAATCGTAATGAAGAAAGCAAAGAGGAAATATTATACAAATAAATTTAGTGTAGTATATGATGATTCAAAAACTACATGGGGTTTAATTAACAAATTAGTCAACAAAAATAAATCAAAAACAATCAAAATAAATGAACTAAAAATAAGAGGAGAAATAATTAAAGGACAAAAGGAAATTGCCGACCAACTCAATAAGCACTTTGTAAACATTGGTAAGCAAACTGCGGTAGGCAGGCCTCCAAGTCAAACCGCATTTGAGACCTACATGGGACAGTGTGGCTCTCGCTTCTCTTTTCAAAATATTGTGGCTTCAGAAGTCAAAGCGATAATCGCTGAACTAAAAAATAAGAAATGCGATCTTTTTACCATTCCAAACCACATTTACAAAACAATTGCCGACATAATTGACTCTCCTTTAAAAGACCTCTTTAACATCTCCCTTCACACGGGAATTTTCCCCGAAACTTTAAAAGTCTCACGTGTCACTCCTGTTCATAAAAAAGGGGATAAACATGATCCTATAAACTATAGACCGATCTCAATTTCACATACGATTAGCAAATTATTTGAAAAATTACTGTTGAAGCGCATGACAGAATACCTTAATATGAATAACATTCTTAATGACCTTCAATTTGGCTTTAGGAAAAATAGGTCTACAACTGAAGCCCTTGTCTGTTTGACGGAAAAAATATATGAAAATATAGACCATAAAAATTCATCAGCGCTTATTTTATTGGATCTTACGAAAGGCTTTTGATACAATAGATCATGATATACTTCTGAGAAAAATGTATAAAATGGGAATTCAGGGAAATACACTACAATGGTTTAAAACATATCTAGAAGGGAGATCACAGTATATCAAATTGGGTGAAATATGCTCGGATAAACTGCAAATAAATTGTGGTGTTCCACAAGGATCTATACTAGGCCCTTTACTATTTACTCTTTATACTAATGACATGTTTAATTCACACGATTTTTTCATGGTTGCTTTTGCTGATGACATATCAATATTAATAAGTGATAAAGATCCTAACATACTATCAGAGAAAACGATAGACACATTAAATAAAATTGCACATGGATTGATATAACAAACTTACGATAAATGTACAAAAATTCATACATTCTATAGCAATAAAACTATAACTGATAATTTCAACATAAACATAAAGGAGTTGAACTGAAACGAGACACATATGCAAAAATACTTGGGGTTGGTTGATGAAAAAATTAACATTTAAAGAACATATTAAACAGTTAGTGAGTAAACTAGCAAGTACATGTATATACTAGTCAAATTAAAAAAAATACATTCCCTTATTATATACTGAAAAAAGATATATTATGCTGCAAAGCATCCAACTTTTATTAATTGCCTCCCAAGATACGGACATAGCAAATAAAAACAGTTATTCGAACCACTTATTAACTATGCAAAAAGACGTTTAACGACTACTAAGCGCTGCTAGAGCTCAATTGATCAGTACAACACCTTTATTAAAAAACTTAAAAATACTGCAAGTTTGAAGACCTGGTAAAGCTATCTCTTTTAAAAAAGAGCAGCAAAAATATCATAAATAATAAAGCCTGCAACTTAATATTATCTAGTTTTCAAAATAATCAGATTCAAAGAAGTATAAGCTCTACGAAATAGTTCGCATTTTAATCCTCCTTTTATCAGATATAGCTAGACAAGCAGCTAGC
>JABUQX010071953.1:0-20000 GCA_015478945.1 Trachelipus rathkii | reverse complement strand
ATATATAACGTATAATATATATATAATTTTATATTATATTATATATATTTATATATATTGGATGAGATGAAGTTTATTTTTATGTTTTAATAGAAACCTACCTATAAGTTAGCTTGCGTTTGCTTGATAGCTGATTAGTGTACCATCTGCAAGCTTATTTATTTACTGCTATTAATTTCTATGTATTTATCAACTCACTTGTTTAATCAGTTATCAAAGATTACCTAATTAGAGTTAGGTATTGTTCGTTTCTATTAATTGCTGTCTACAAGCTCTTGTGGATGTTTGTTTGTGTGAGTGTCTGTTCGAATAAAGGTCGGGGTAGACGTGGGGGAGGGCGCTAGGGTGGGTTCTCTATTGGCTTTGACAATCATGAATCCGTGGAATATTACCTTACTAACTCTCAACCTAACACTTTATTACTGTCTAAGACCCAGCTAGCCAGGGATTCTTTTCAAAAAAAAAAAATTAATATCTCCAACTATAGATGATTTTATAATAATCTCCGACTGAATGGTGGAGTCTGTGCCAATATAAATGTTAACACGTTTCGAGAACTTAGAATCTCCTAACAAGGGTTGTGGAGTCGGTTCAAAAATTACCGACTCCAACTTCACTTCCGACTCCGATTCCACACATTTGAAAATTACCGACTCCGACTCCGACTCCGACTCCGACTCCGACTCCGACTCCGACTCCGACTCCGACTGACTCCGACTCCGACTAACCAGACTCCGACTCCGACTCCGACTCCGACTCCGACTCCGATCTCCGACTCCGACTCCGACTCCGACTCCGACTCCGACTCCACCTTCTGGAAAATTTTAGACTTCAACTACAGAAAAGTAAAAATTTCAGGGGCTAACTCCTTAATTGGTTTACTACTCTACTTCCATAAAATTTAAAGAAAAGGTAATGAAACAATATTGCTTACTTAATTAACTAACTAACAAAAGTCACATGTCAAGCCGCTCAAGCAAACCAGTTATTGTGCTTCTAGATTGTGTAATGGGGCAATGGTTTTCAAACTGGAGTGCGTCACGAAATACCATGGAATTATTATTATTATTATTATTATATATATATATATATATATATATATATATATATATATATATATATATATATTATATATAAATATATATATAAGTATATATATAATATATAGATATATAGATTATATATATATATATATAAATATGTTATAAATAAACATATATATATTTTTATATATATATATATATATATATATATATATATATATATATATATATATATATATATATATATATATATATATATATTATATCTCTTTATAATATATATAAAATAAAATATATATAATATATTTATATATATATAATATATAACTATATATATATATATATATATTATATATATATATATATATAATAATAATATATATATAGATAATATATATATATAATATATATATAGTATATATATATATATATATATTATATTCATCACCGTCTCAAAAAAAACTGCAGGGTGGTGTTAGTTGCAGATCGGAAATGCTGTTGGCTTATTTGCTATGTTCCAGGTTGTTCAGTTAATTGCAACCCTTGACGGAACTTTCCATGAACTATTCTTCTCCAAGTGATCCTGTCTTGCGTTAATCTATTTCCTTCATCCAAACTAATCCCCTTTGCTATTAATGGCCCCTTTACTCCATCAACCCACCTCCATTTGGGTTTGCCCCTTCTCCTATTACTTACCACTTCGGATTTAAAAACCTTCTTTGTCAATCTATTATCATTCATTCTAAGCACATGAACACACTATCTTAGTACCCCTTGATTTGCTTTTTCCATCAAACATTTCTCCTTTCGGCACATATCCCTTATCCTTACATTTCTAATTCTATTTACTCTCTTTATTCCACAAATATCTCGTAAACCTTTCATTTCTAAAACCTCAACTCTTTTTTTTCATTTTAGTCACCCTAAAAGTAGGCTTACAATGTGTATTTTTTTTGTATTGGCATTGGAAGGGTAATATCAATTTTCCATCCATCAAAGGTTTATTTTTCTTTATTCTACATAGGTATTGTATTTAAGTTTAATGGCCTTCTGGACTTTTAGGATCCCCTTTTTTATATAACAGTGCTATCACTACCCTTATTTCCATTTTCAAAAATTATTTAACAAAGGCCTTATTTTGTTTTGTGCTTAGATTAAAATTCTGTTGGAGTGGGAGTTTTAGTGGAGGCTTGAGTCTCTGTATCTTTGACTCCTTTTCGTACAAAGAGGAGCCAAAATTCCCAGTGGACCCATAAAGCTTTCATTACTACTCATATATCTTTATCTTAGAATTCGCAGAAAACTCAAACTGCTTTCGAAAGATCCCACGATTTCTTACCTATTGCACTTTTGTCGTGAATTTTTAACATTTCGAAAACTTCACGATTTGAGTTTATATTTTCTTGAATTAATTCCGATTATTATATTTTTGTCCAGTTTTTGTCTAATAAATGATATACGATACTGCTATAGATTTTGACTTTACTGTTATTCTAATTCTTCAACTATCTTTTCGGTGTACCATATTGATTAATATATTGTCACGCACACTAGTTATAACAATATTATGCTACTACTTTTTTGTTTGATTCCAAAAACTCAGGTAAACTCACACTCAAAAAAATTGAAAAAACAATTATTAATACCACTGTTTTAAGAAATATCGGTCGCGATATTTATATTGATATATCGATTTAAACTGATGATCGATTTATTTACAGCTCATTATTTAGTTGAAATTCACATAACTTTGTATTTTAGAAAGTCCAAAATTTTAAAAGTATTTTGGAAAGTTCGCAAAATTTTGAGAGTAACATTTTAAAAGTACGTAAATCGAGTCACTTTAATATATATTAAAAATAGTATTCAAAAAGTTCGTAAAATTTGAAAATAATATTTTGGAAAATCCGAAAGTTTGGAAAATAATTTTGAAAAGTTTATAAAAATTCAAAGTAGTAATTGATTAATAACAAAAAATGAAAATGGCATTAAATATTAGCAAATATAAATAAAATTTAAACATTGTTTATTCGTGAAACATTTTGGCTCGTGACAGAAAATTTGATGAAAAACTAGTCTACTCCCTCCGTTGAGAATTCGAAAATTTAATATTTATACAGAGATTTTTTTGTGATTTTTATAAACAAAAATTAATATATATATATATATATATATAATACTATATATAATATATATATATATAGTTATATATATATTTATATATATATATATAATATCATATATATATATATATATATATATCATACATATATAAATATATAATATATATATTTTTTTTATTTTTATAAAAAAAAAAATATATATATATATATATATATATATATATATATATATATATATATATATATATATAATATTATATAATATAATATATATATTTGTATAGTATATATATATATATATACTGATATATATATATATATATATATAATATATATATATATAAGATATATATTAATTACTATATACATAAATATTTAATAAATTAGTATACTGCAGTTAGATAGTAATATATATACTATATATATATACGTATATATAGTATATACTATATATAATATAATATATACTATAGTATATATATATATATATATGTATACAATAATACTATATAATATATCATATATATATATATAGTATAATATAGTAGTAATATCAATATATAGTAGTTTAGATTTATAGTACTTTATATATATATATATCATAACTGGTTTAGTACACACCTGTTTATTTTATTGAACAAAGAATTGTCAACGTGATCGGCTAAAAAAGTTACCAAAAAATTTTCATCTCATGATTTCGTGCGCGCGTGAGTTACAAATTGAACAAAGGTATATTAGAAATAGTGTTTCCTATTACCTCGTAAGTAACTATATGACGGTCGCTTTTGTAAAACAAATTCCTCCAAAAGATATTTGTCACGTGATATCTTGAGTATTAATTAGTCATCCCCTGTTAAAACATCTGTTGATATGTCTTGTGTTGCATCCCTCTTTACTAATATTTCTAATGACTTGATTACAACAAAGACTGCAAAAAATTACTTTTTCTGTAAAATTATTATTCACTGGATATTTTTATATATTCTAAGTGTTAATATCATTTCCCAACAAACTTTTTCAAGTTATTATTCATTATTATATTATTTTTATTTCTCACCTTTCTCACCATCCATCTTGTTAGGGGTAGATCCTGTCAAGTGTTGTCTCAGAAATCCTGCCAGACATCCCGGTGGCTTCAAATAGTCCGTCCTTTTCCACATTTCTCCATCGTTCTCCCCGTCGGACGTTAATTGCCGTCTTCCACAGCATCTTCCATCTCTCTTTATCTTGGTCTTCCCACGGGCTCGTTCAGATAGGGTTCTCCAAATTAAGTAGTCTTCCCGTGGTATCTAAAGCCTCCATTCTCGCAGCACTGACACCGAACCATAACCCAAGCTGGCATTTATCATTTCGAATACATTCCATTTATTGGGCGGACTTCCCATCTCTTCATCTTATTGCTTCACTTCTAAAACTCTGGCCTCAAGCCGTTGACATCCTCTTATATCTAATATCTTAACACTCCGCAATTCTCCCTCAGCTCTATTTACTCTTCAGGCATCCGTGTTAGGTACCCAAACCATTCCGAGACCAAGTATAGTAATATTGGTCGTAGGAAGGTTGTATATATAATTGTCCTTTGTACCTCTACTGGCACTCCTCTGCGTCATCATCAATGGGTACAACATTCCACACATTCTTTGAATATTTTGTTATTCTTTCCCTCAGTTCTGAATCTATCCATCCTTTCTCATCGAATATTACTCCTAAATATTTGAATCTGGCTGCGTCTGTTTTCACAAACTGCATGTACTCCTCTCCGACCTACATATTTTAAGCTGTTTCCATGTTCGATATCTCCATTATCCTCCGTCTTCTCCCTGTTTATTTTCAATCCCCACCCATTTCATAACTACCACTGTACTTTTCATACAGTAGTTATTTTTTCTAATCTCTATTCTATATTCTAATCCTAAATATTTTAACCTTTTACTTGATTCTATATCCTATATCTTCTTTTCTCCACTGTAGCATCTATAATGCAAAAAGCTAAAGAAAAGCTTTTTTTATGATACTGTAACTAGAATAGGACAATGATAAAATGCTAACTCTAATGGGGTTAGCTACTCTATTTAATAATAAACAATTCTCAGTAGACTTCGGTCTTATGAAGTTTCTTAAAGGAAACTCCTACATAAATACATGCATAAATTAAAGATTTTAATAACCAGTAATGAGTACTGATGAATATTTATCAATTAGATCTTGTTAGTATAGTATGAGTATTACTTATTACAGTGTATATTGCACTATACAGTATTATTGCACCGTAGTAGTAGGTAGTCCGCATGCACTCAGTAATTTTATAATCGTATAATTACATATAATTAGAAATAGAGTTTTATAATGTAAAGTATTATAAAAATGTTATAGTAGTGAATATTGATTAATGAAAATAACTAAAAAGCCTAAATGTATATAATATAGGTAATTATATACTCATTTATGTGATTTTACTATATATTCAAAACTATTTATTACAGTTTATATATATATTATATAATTTTTAATTCCTAGCGTATCATTTCGTTCAATATTTCAATTCTACAGAATGATTATAAGATAATAAATTTTAACATTTGACTGAGTTATGAAGCACGCTCAATAGTAATAATATGCCTCAATTAGCAAAGCCTGACGTTTGTGGAATCAGGTAAAGATTGATAATTGTTGATAAAATTGTTGGAACTTTGGAAATAGATTTACTCAATACTATGATATAATAATAAGTGTACAAAAATAATCACAGTTGGAACCGGGTATATATTGATTTTAAGATTACAGATATCACGCTATAAATACCATAGGTGGATTACTTTTAATATCAGTGCATGCCGTAGTAAATCCAAATATGTATAATTTTGTTTTAACTTATGAGTTATAGCTTGGAGGAATATGACGAGATAGTATAACATACAGAAATATTGACGGTTGTCTAATAGATGGCAGGATGTATATGATAAGCTTCTTGATATATTGAACGATTAATATAGATTTTATGACGATATATCAAATTACTGTCAATATATGATCAAGATAAATTTCTGAAATTTTCATAAAAAAAATCTATATGCAAATGTGTATTTCACTCAACTATACATGACCTGAAAATTTCATATTTGAAAGATAAATCCTTACCAATTGTTATGCTTAGAAAAGGTGGAGATGACTCAATTTATGTCTATCTAATATATAGTTACATGTTGGAGACTATTATAGACTAAGACTTAATAGTCCGAGTAATGATATGTGCCTCGGCTCTCTATAAATGTGTATTACTGAGACTCAGAGCGTAGACAGTCGAGTTGCAGTATTAAACCAAACGTATGTAAAGTCATTTATGTGCGAGTAGAAGTATAGTTTTTCAATAACAGTTTTTGTATAGTCTTTTTTATGGTGTATGATTCTTTCTCTCTCTCGCTTAAGTATCTGAACGTTATAACGTATGACAGCTAATAATCAGTTATGTTACTAATTTGGTTGGATGATAGACCTGGTACGGGCGTTCTCGTAATTTAATTTTACTATAATAGTCGATAATAGTGTTCTGCATATTAACTAGTGAGGATTAAGTATTGAATATTAGTATAAATAGCTTGAATATCAAATCGTATGCTATGTGTTATCTTCTTTCTAATATAAATCGTGCTTATGTATAATGATATTTATTGACAATTGTTTTCTCACCTCATGAGAAAGAGAGCGATAGACCTTTCTGTTGTGTGAGTGCAAATCTTACTAGGCAGTTGTGTGCCCTTTAAGCTGTTATGTGTCTGTAGATTCATATATAAGGAATTATCGTATCAAGTTATACTTAGATTTATTAGTATATCATTACTACATTGTTTCATTACTCGATAAATTATTAAGCTTTATCTCCGCTCTTAGCGCGGGAATGGTTTTAATTATGGTTACATAGAATTTGATTGGTCACATGCTCACCTTCTCCTATATGTCTCGTGCGTGATTATTGCGTTAATGTCAGTTCGTAAATAGGCGTTGAAGACCTAACAAGTACTTTAGCCTCATTATTATAGGTGATCGGCGCAATTTCTAGACTAGAAGGAATTTTATTTATATTTATGAACTTTTATTTAATTGCTCTTACTGTCATGATTATTAGCGGGTCACACTTGTGATTGATCAAATTAATCGTACGACAATTATTTTTTTGATATGTGATTTGGAACATTGGATTAGTTGCTTAATGTTCCAATGACTAGAGTACGAAGTTGTCGAGTAACCATAATATTAATAATAATTTAATTAAGTAATTTATATCTCAATAATAATAATAATAATACTTACTTTATAATAAGATTTTCAATATGTAAATAAATATGTTTAAGTTTTTCTGTAGTACAGACGGTTAAGAGCTTTTTTTAAAGTTTTGGTGATCTGTGTTTTAGGATTTTAGTATAAATATAAGAAGATGATCTAATAATCTCATTATATTGTTTGTTCATTATGTAAATGGTTTTAATTCTAGTGCATGTTCTCGTAACTTATAATTTGATATATAATTATGTTTAATAAATAAATCCATTATGTCAATTAATACTATATATAAATTAATGAATTGTAAATTTATGTTTTAAATCCATATATAGTAATGCTTCAAATACGATAAGTGAGCCATAAATACAATATAGGTATACTATCATAATATAACTTTATATCATCATAAGAGGTGTACCTAATAAATACACAATTATAGTTAAAACGAACGCTTTTCATAATTACTTTTTTACAAATAATGATAAGGTATTAATTGATATTATTAATATATATATATTAATATATATATATATATAATATTATATATATATATATTTTAATATAATCACTGAATATCATATATATAATATTATAATATATATATATATATTAATAATTTATATATATATATATATATAATATAGGCCTTGTTTGGATATTGAGTACCCCTCGCTCTCTATATATATATTATTATATAAGTCGGTATAAATTATTTATGTATTTTTTAATCTATACTATATATATATTTTTTATCTAGATAGTTTTATATATACTCAGAAGTTTGATGATTATACGTGAAATGTTTTACGTAATATAATGATATCGTGAGTCATATTTAGATAGCTTTTGAAGATGACTCTCTTCATTTTTGGAATTCGTGTTATTTACTTGCACTAATTATTAGGTTGGTTAGTCCGTCTTATTAATTTTGCTGTCAAACAAGCTTTTCGTTGAACAACAACTAACATGCATCGGGAGGTGATCTGTGATTTGTGAAAAGTTATGTACTTGCCAGCGTGAGGTTCCGATGGAATTCTCAGTTTGAAGATTACCAGTATATGACTTGAGAAAAAGGTATTAGGGTAGGCTAAGGTTAATTAATACAATCTTTAATCATGATAACTAGAATGTGTATGACTCGCGTTTTTCACGCAGGGAAATACAATAAACGGAAAGTGCTTATCTTAATCAATGGTGTGTAATCTCGAAGATTAGGTAGAAGTGATATCCGTTCGTAGAAGAGCAGTGATTATGTCTTCTCTGTAACTTATTTCTCAATTGTCAACCAGAATTGTGTCTTCATAGCAATGTGTTTCATTTTCTTTACTTAAATAATTATAATATATTTGTAATCAAATTCAAATAAGTGGTATTTTATTGCAGAAGAATCTTATAATCCATATCCGAATTCTATGTGTGGTTATGTTGTTCAACTTAGGTGATTATGAGTTATCGGCTTAAATTTTCATAAAATCAATAACCTTTCAAGAAAAACATGAGTCTGTAATCATAGTTGCTAGCTAAATTGGTCCGCTCACACCTACTGTCGAACTCGAGCACCATGTAACACAACGTACTATCATGATCTCTGTTTGTTCAGAGAGCGACCAAAACAACTGAATTACTCTAAGCGCGAATAGCGTGTGATTCATCTTCGACAGCCATACAGACATGTGTAGTCATAGTTCTACTTTCCTCGAATGTGCATCTGCGTGAGAAAGAGTGATCTCTCATAAGGGTCATGCTGCAGACCTCATATGCTCGAAAAAATATTGAAGGATAATTGTTAAAGTGTGTGGTTAAATATACTCTAGGATAGATCAATAGTGAAAAGACAGATTAAATCTTACCAGATGTCTTTATTGGACATCTATTGGCTATTATACTATACCACAATGTTGACTCTATATATTATTTTATAATCTAGATATATAATAAATAAAGATTATGTATATTTTTATTTATAAACCTCAAATATTATAAATATGTCAATGAGTATTTAATATCGAAATATAACATATAATATATCGAATAAATAATCCTCAAGATTTAACTCAAATATTACTTGAATAATTTTAGTTATTCTCAATATTAATTATCTAAACAATTACAAATATTTTACTATAATTCATTAAATACGCAATAAATCTATAGGATTCCTTATATATATAGATATATATTTAATATTATATATATTATATAGGTAATAAATATAGTATTATTATATATAGTACATGCGTATATTATATATAATATATTATTACATTATTTTCGAGTTATAAACATAATAGTTATTTTTATTGTTATATTCTAACTTTAGTAAAATAGACATCTCCATAATGAAAGTCATATATTTACTATAGTATAGGTATGTCATATACTATATATATATTTCTTTTTTGATGTATACCATCCATCTCTGTTTAGGTATATGCCTCCTGTCATGGTTGCAATTCTACTTCACTGTATAATACATTATTCCAGAGTAAGAAGGTGTGTGTGCTATCTTCATTATAATGGATACTAAAATTACACTTGCTAAAAAAGAATGTTCTTTCCTCCCTACTTGCTCTACCGTCTTGCCTCTACGTGTACAGCCTCTGACGATACACGATCCCGTCCTGCCTAATATTTGTGCGAGTGTTTTCTTTCTCTCCTCTCCGCTCATGTCGCTGGTCTAATACTACTATTGAATGCTTGGTCTGCCAATATCCATCATCTCTCTCAATCTCACAACCCCTGTCTTTAGTCGCATGTTTCTATACGAGACATGTCTCAAACTCTCATCTGAGTTAAACTGGTTTCTCTGCCATCGCCTCATTCATCGTTAAATCAAGGTTCCACTCCCTAAGATTATACTCAGCTTCACCAGCCTCGCTCCTGCATATCTGGGTCTCTCAACCTATGCTTATCATCTCTCTCGAGTCATAAGTCCCTCATTCGCGTGCAGCTTCTATTCTGCTTTGTGTGCCATCGTATTCTTCAGTTGAGCAGCATTGCAGACCATACAAGCATATGCGGCTCTCTCAAAGCAAATTTGCTGTTGTATGATAGTTAATTATGGTCTTAACCTCTGTGGCTAGCCTTTCCCTTTGCAGTACCAACGTCGGAGATATATCATATGCCACTACCATTATTGATAGAGAATACTTAGCTCTTAATACTTACGTTTTTCGTGTTCGTCTATCATCTTTTGTCTTCCTTGATCGTCAAATATCACGCCCAAATACTTAAATCTATTCACTATATAGCTTAAGAGCCTACACTATATCTCTATGTTCACTACTATTACTCTTCTACCTCTCTCTGCTCAGCAGTCGCCATTCATTTCCGTTTGTCTCTCTGTTCTGAGTTCTCGAGTTTATTAGTTATTCAAATATGAATTCGGGTGATTAAGTTAAAGTTGATAATCGTTCCACTCTTCATCATGCTATATCTATCGCAGGTCTTGTTAGATCCATAGATCGAGGCTAATCAACTTCTTACTGTCAGTCTCTCGCACAGCATAAAACCAGACAGCTGAGTGCTTTCCTCACTAAATATTCCCTCGTTATTGGCATTCCTTTTAAGGCATTGTCCAGTGTTTTGACAGATATAGCAAGTTCAATTGGTGATAGCTACATACTATTCTCGTGTCTAACTCCCCCGTCTCTCTCTCACTTTCGAACCATTCTCTCTTCCTGTTCCTCTAACGTATTTATTGGATTTTCATACCTACTTTTAATGGCTGCTTTCAGACTTTCTGGTATGGCATTCAACATGGGATCTTCTAACACTCTCCACAGTCTCTCCTATTTATTCTATCGATGCTTTTCCAAAGTCTATGAATGCAGGCATACGCCTTCTCATTTCCACTCTATTATTTGTCTTCGAGCAAGCATCTTCATATTGAATGAATATTAGGTCTGTATGTAATTTTTCTCTTTTGTAAACGTTGCTGCCAATTCTCCAATCTTCTGTCCCGACCCTCAATATCCTAGCAATCTATTTTGTCTAAGATCCTCTCATATATATTTTACTCACCCCACCAACAATACTATCCCTCTATAAATTATCCGACATACTTCTTTTCCATATATATATATTATATATATTATATTATATATCTTATATATATATAATATAATAATATATATATATAAGAGTAGTTATATATATTCGATATTATATTTTACATTTATATATTTTTGATACTATATATAGTATCTATAATATTACTACATTAATACTATACTATCTATTATCCATTGTTTATGACCGTGAAAGTGAGTAATGTGTTATATATTTGCTAATTACTGATGAGATCTGTGGGAATGATTTGCTTAACAGACCATTGTACACATGTAACAGCATAGTATATTTTATGGTGAATGCATCACGGAGCTGAGTCATCGTAATGCACTCGAAAATTTATTATAAAATTACGTATTTCGCTTGGCTGGTTTATGACGCGTTAATGAAGTTAAAATGTTATAGGTGAATATGGAAATGCTAAGTTTTATAAAAGCTTATGCGTTTAGTGTAATTTATATTCCTAATATAATTGTATTAATGAATTTTATAAATTTATTATATCCTAGCTATATCATTATTTGTGAGTTAATTTCAATTCCAGAATATTACGGATAATATTTAACTTATATTTATGCCGATATTTTGGTGTAGAGCCGAACAGGATAATGTCAATGCTATAGGCTGTACTGTTATAGATGATATTAATAGGTAAATAGATAATGATAATAGTTGACATAAATGTTGGACCTTATAGATATAGTTATTTATCATATCTGATAATATATGATATTTTACAAATAAATAAATAAATAGTGGAACCTGCATAATGATAAGATTACTATATATATATAATCACTATTGTCCAGGTAGGATTACTTTTAAATCATGGGATATATAGGTACGAGTAAATTCAGATATAGATATTGTATTTACCATAAGTTATAGCTTGTGAAGAATGACCGATTTAGTATAATATATAGAGGAATGTCTCTCTTGGTATCAATAGTGGCTAGGGATGTATTCTAAGGCTTAGCATAAAGGGATTTATTATAAGAATTTATGACGTATATATCAAATTACTATCTCTTACATATAGGTATATGGATATATAATATAAGTGGATGATAATGTTATTGCTTTGGGAATCCTATAGGGTCATGTTTGTTTTTTGAATAGATAAATTCTTACCAATTGTTATAATTAGAAAAGGTAGTAGGTAAATAAGTATATTACTTTTAAACACTTTTTAGATACTATTTGAAACTAAAGCGCGCTAATAGTCAGAACTATATATATTCCTTGGTATAAAATATGTGTTTAATACTGTGGCAGGTACGCTATAGTTACGTTATGTCATCTAGTTAGATATTAAACAAAGGTGTAAAGCATAACTGTGATTGTAGATTTAATCAGATTGATGCTGGTGAAGTTTCTTCATATGCTAAATATCTGAATACAACGTATGAAGTTAATAATTTTAATTGGAAGATGGATACGCGAATTCTTTACTTTAAAATGAAATTTGATTGTGATAGGGTAGTAGGTTAAAGTTCAAGTAGCTCCATTAGAAATCCCGTTTCCAGTACATAAGAAAATAGAGACATTTAGAAACCACATACGGTACTCTTATCAAGACTGTCCCAGACCAAATGATGTAAAGTGGCCATTTGCTTTGAAAAGCTCATCTTGGATTTAAATTTTCATCATGCTAATGGCAACAAACCAATTAGCCAGCTACATAATTAAGTTAAATTATAAATATATATACATTGTTATATTATTCATTTAATAGGTATTAAAAGTTATTATAGTTTTAGATAGAATTATTATATACTTTTATATATTATATTACATAGTGAATTTGTGTGAGTCAATTGCTTCACCTACCCATTGATTTTGTGCGACCGTAAGCTAGTTCATGGTGATGAAATAAATGCTTACCTAATTAGTGAGACGCTACTAAAAATAATATTGATTATTTTTGAACTTTAAAATAATAACGTATGATTTTGGTCACACTTTGAAGAGAAGAGTCAATCGTACGGATCTAATTTTTTATGTTTTGTTTTTAAAATTGGCGAAAAGAACTAATTTTAATGACCTACGAGAATTTTACGAAATAAAATTATAATAATTAATATATTATAATATTATAATAATATATAAAATATATAATATTAATATAATAATTAAATAATAATTATATTATAATAACTTTATGGATATCTTGGTCTCATGATAAATTACTTAGATTCTATATCTACTTTAATTATCTTAGTAGCTATGGTTTAGATTTTTGGTATAATGAAAGTAGCGAAATTTAAATAGTACTGATGGTTCAGAGCTTCAGTTTAATAACTGTATTTATTTTATTTTGTTTTTTTTTTGCGAAGCATATTAGGTACCTAACATTATTATACATTATATTATAATATTATAATATATAATATATATGATATATATTATATATAATATAATAATTATTATATATATATATTATCATATATAATTATATATATATATATATATATTATATATATTAATATATATATTTATATATACATATATATAATATGATATATATATGATTATATTCTTTTATTTTTATTTTTTATACAGTTATAACCTCACCATACTCAATCGGAGACCCGAGGCCCTATTTTCAAGGAGGTGAGAGGAAAATAATAACATTAATAAAAAAACATAACACAATTCCCCAAGTCCATAATAGCATAATTTACATCTCTCAGTATGTTGAGCGCAGGACGTGGTCTTTAATTGTAAGAGTGGAAGATGTAGAATCACTAGTTGGAGATAAACAAGAAGGCAAGGAGTTACACATGGACAGATATTAGGATAGCAGTGAACATGAATAGATATTTGTTCTGGCACCAAACGACTTGTAATTTTCTGGAGGAGTTACTCCAATATCTCGTCAGCACAAGCATACTCTATAAGCTTCGCGCGCCGGTGCAGCCTTAAGTATAGAGGGGCGACGCACATTAGAGGTGGCGATCGATTGGACCAATTCCCTCTCGCACTCTTTAACCGCTGTAGTTATCCTATCTATATGAGATAGTGCGGCGCTAACTATCGCTATACAGACAGAGACCTTGAGAGATAGACAAGTTAAAGGGCAGTTATTAATTCTTAGCTTTAGACTGCAACCCTATCAATTAGTAAGGGATGGAAGCGGGACCCCCCGCAAGGATGTGAAGAACAGTTACTCTTATACAAGGGCGAACTAGAATCCCCTTATACAACTGGAGATAGAACTGTGAGCAGATGGTATAAATAATTCCTTTCTTCAACCTGAACTCAGGAACTCCTAGTTTCTTTCTGCAGGCCACGGCTTAAGACTTTGTAATTTCAGCTTTATGCTAATTTTTATTTTGGTTTATAGATCTCCAGAATCGCAGATTTTTATATGATATGTTTCACAGGATGAGAACGTTTAGAGTGTTCCGTCAGTAAGGAAATAGGAATAATGGTGAGGTGTTTTTGATAAGGAGAGATGTTAGAGATAAGTTATAAGTTTTTAAAAGTTGAATATTTAACAGTGATATGCATGGTTAGGACCCCACGGGGTAATTAATTACCTACTTATCCAGTAATCGACAAGAATAGATCGGAAAGCTGATAAGACGAGTGATATTATGTGATCAACTCTAGAAGCAAATAGATAGGGAGCAGTTGTGAAGTGTAGTAGATAAAGTGGTGAGTTAGATATAGTCATCTGATCGCATAAGATCTATAGTGAAAGAGTTGGAAGTACAGCTGAGTAGATCGTTGATGATGAAAAGTAAGAATAAAGTTTGGAGATAGAACTGAATCCTCCGAAAAACACTACAAATTAACAGGAAAGGAGGAAAGAAGGTCGCTAATCATACTGAGTTGTCTGATATATAGAGTCGATTCGGAGAGAAAAATCTAGACAAGAGTAAGCAAAGAGTAAGAGGAAACCCAAAAGGAAGGGAGCATAGAGAGCAGTGACGCGTGACCATAAACCCTCGATCAAAAAGCTTGAGATATGTTCAAACGCTACCACGCATAGGTCTCCCTCTCCATGCTCCAGCCTAATGGGATGATAGACATATAAAATCAGTTAGATAGGAAATTGTATGTCACTCAGATTGACCTCGAACGAGGAAAGCCATACTGATGATCTGAAAGAAGGGACTGAGCTCTAGATGATCAGGAAATGAGAGTTAAGAAGAGTTTCAAATGATTAATTTAGAAGAATTATAATGTGTGAGAGGCTATAGGGCAGATTAGTTGGAATGGTATCAGTAGGCGGCTGCCTTTTTTCGGGAAATCGGTTGGACATATGTGCGACGCTTCCAGGACTGAGAAAAGTATTAGTTATTATAAGATAATAGAGAGTAGAGTTGAACTGAGGGGACAGACGCCTAAGCTCAGAAGCACACTCCACTCATAAATACGGGGTAGGAATTGCCTATCCGGGTCAACACTAGTCCTTCTGACGTTATAGATCTCAGGATTACCCATGTCACATGTATTCCATGTATTAATCCAGGTAAAAGACTATGGGATAACCTGAGTAAGGAGTAAGGAAGGTAGAGAGGGAGGGATGCCAGTAAGTCGTATCTCAGAGGTAGTAGAAAATTTAGAAGAAATAATAAGTGAGGTCCAGAAGAGAATTTAGGCACTTTTCAAAAGTGGAGAAGATTTTAAGCAACAGAACCGTATCAGAGTACATAAAGTGTAGTAGAGGAAAGGCTAGAAATACAATAAAGATTGTTAGAGATGTTTTATTTGGCAATAATATAGGTAGGCAGATAATTTATATATCAGTATGAGAGTAATCACAAGCACTGATTGTCTCGCATACATTTCTTTTAGTGCAATAAGTGCGCTTAGCCTGTAAATTATAAATGTATCGAATAGTTAATCCCTATGCAACGATTCCGAGTCAGACTGAATATTAGTTAGTAGTGATAGGTATAGATGATATATATATTATATATAATATATATATTAATATATATATATATATAATATATATATATTATATATATTATTTTATTATATAATATATATATATATATATAAATAATATATATATATATAATTATAAATGTATTATTTCTTTTTTTTTTGTACATGCTTATAGGTACTATCATCAATAGAACCTAGGCCTTAATATATATCAATTAGATATTAGACTATAGTCACTAAAATTAGTACTCATGTTCAGAATTATGATGGCTGTTGGAACCAAAGCTATTTGAGTATTGATAGCAAAAAATAATAATCTACTACCTAAATTTATATTGGTATATATTACATAAGGGTTTGTGAAGTCTGGAGCTATAGGGTCATACAAAGAGGGAGTGTTGTGTGTATATCAGGGGGTGCATTAATGATTCATTATCAGGGTTTTTGCTGTAATTCTACTTAATTCAATAGGTAAGGTGGTATATAATTTACATGAAATTTAGTGTAGGCCCTGATAGTATGTATCTTGCAGAGGCTATGTTAAATTATGGCCTAGACCTATTTTATTGCTAGGTAAAGTTATCTGTGATAGCTATTTAGTATAAGAATAGATGTTTTCTTCTGAGTGTATTCAGATTTTTTGACAGAAATTTCGTAGTGAGATAAAGAGTGTGCCAGGATTATAGGAATTGGGTAAAAGTGGAATGCAAAACTGTTTTTTTTTGAAAATCTTTTCTTTGGTATTGCCAACATAGAAAGATTAAAATTATTGAGACTACTAGGTAAAATTATAATGAAGGTAAAAAAGAGCAAAAATTTAGTTTACAAAAAAAAAAAAAAAAAAAAAGTTTGCGGCCTCTCAATAGTGTGACTGTGTGAGATAATCCCATAGGCTTTTCTTATCCTCCAACCGACCGGAACTCTATTTCCCTCGCACTATACGGCGTAGGCTACTTTAAAAATCACGAGGAAAGGAAAGAATGTTGCGCATACAGACATTGCTCCGGCTCCAATTTACATCGGCGCGCAAAGCATATCCTTATAAAATCATTTGCCCATAATGACTTGCTTGTTTTCATTCGTGACGGTACATGCGCCTAGCTTCTAGAAACAATGATATAAATAACGATAGATAATATATATAACAATTAAGAAATGAAAGCTCTCTAATACACTACGTAATAGTATATTATAATAGATATAACTCTGATATAATATATTATATGTAGTTATTATATAGTTAATAAGTACTATTACTCTTATACTCTATTATATTATATATATAGGTTATATATATATATATCTCAGTATATATATATCATATTATAGTAGCTATATATTACTCCATTGTGTTGTATGACGGATAGACAATGTTGATATACTGCAGTAAGAAGAATTGAAGCACTATTTACGTAGAGCTCTTGGAAGAGTTTTTCTTACAGTGTGCATGCGACAGTAGAGGTGAGATTGTATTGATGAATGCAGATGCGAGGAGAGATACCGAGAGATAGCGAGACTTCGAGAATTTTAAAAGAGCCTATTGTACGCTTGGTGGATGAGTTAGATTGAAAGTGAGTAGAATGTTATAGGTAAATATGAGAGATAGGAAAGGGATGATACGAGCTTATGCGTTAAATGATTGTATATGCTAAATACTGTATAGAGTGGAATTTTATAAATTTTGATCCATAAGCTTTGATCATTTTGCGAGTATTGTCAATTAGAAGATGTACGGTAAATGCTGAAGTTGTTAGCTGAGTTGAAGCACGAGACGATTAATAATGATCAACACAGAGAGCTGAATTAATTGGACGAGAGAGAGGTGATTAGATGATTAGGGTACAGAAAACACCTTTGGAGTATAGACAATCACCCTTGGAGTACAGATAATCACCCTTAGAGTACAGATAATCAGCCTTGGAGTACAGAAATGTAATGATAGAGTATATAGAGTCACATACTGCCGCAGGTGGAATTACTTTTGTAAATCAGGGAGAGGTCTAGATGAAATCGTAGATGATATCTGTGTAGCTATAGTTATCTTGGAGAGTAGAATGGACGATTTAGATAATCAAGTAGCAGAGAATGTCAGTTGTCAAAGTGTGGGATGTATGCTAAGGCTAGCATTGAAGAGATTTATATAGATTTTATGACGAGTACATCAAATGACTCTTAATATAGGATATAGCATAGGTGAGAAGAGTTTTAGGTATTGAAAGAATCCAGATGAGCAGTAGTAATGATTTTTGGAAGATGAATATAGAAAGACTATTGACCAAGATTGTAATGATATAGATAAGATTAGGAAAAGGGTGGGAAGAAAGAAGATAAATGAACTTTAAACACTTAGAACTAGTAAAAGTGTGAACTATATAGCGGGCTATAGTACGACAAGCAGTATATCACGAGAGAGAGAGAGAGAAGAGGAGACGAGCGTGAAGATGAAGTAGAGATATACTGGGACAGAAACGCAGGGATGAGTATACAAGTCAGAGTTAAAACAAAGATGATAAAAGGAATAGAACTGTATAGAGAAAGAAAATTTTAATCAGATTTGATGCTGGTGAAGTTTAGTGTGCATATGTGATAAATAATACAATTATGAAGTTAAATAATTTTTTATTTTGGTGAGTATTCCTTTTTCTCTTTACCTATGAAACGAAATTTGATAAGTGAAGTAGGAAGACAGATTAGCTAGGTTTTAGTTCAAATAGAAGAACCCAAAATAACAGAAAGTTCTTAAAAATGACTAAAAAAAACTCAGTACCAAATGGATAGAGAAAAGAAAGAAAAAAAAAAAAAAAAAAAAGAAAAGAAGGTATGATGGAAATAAGAAAAATGAAGAAAATATATATACGAAAATAACAACGATAGAAAGAGACGAAGAGACATTAAATGCTAAAGATATAAGAAGAGATCAATACATAAGAACAAGAGAATAGATATGTAATTGCCTCTCTTCGCTTTGGCGATGTGGACAACGTAGAGAAGATGAGAACTGAGTACATTAAGAATCTATTGAGAGATGAGATTAGATTGGGTAGAGAAAGACAGTAAAGTATTTTATTTATATTGTAGAATAAATTGTAATTATTGACCGTAAAGTTTGAGGAGTCAGAAAATCCAGATGGAAAACGGAAAACAGAACGATTTATCGCTACGGACGTTAGAAAAGAGAGACCACGTAAAGATGCAAGCGGAGGGCAGACCCTAGGAAAACAGAGTGGAGAGAAGATTAAAGCTGAGATGTAGATTTTTGTATTAAGTGATAAATATGTTTTATCATATACTTACCGTAAATCGAAGAGAAGTAGATTTAAAGGCGCCATGAGTATGATTTCGTGCGAGGATAAGAATGGAGAGAGTGTTTGTATTAAATTGGAAGTCATATTTATGAACCATAGAATTTGAACATAAATGCCACTCCATTGATGGCCCGAAAGACACGACTCTCATGACTCAGTGTTCTGCTACCCACAACCTCTATAATATAACAACTAAGACCGTATCCCTCACCTGCTCTCATCACGAGCATAAATTGATCAAAATTAAAGCATGACTTAAAATATGGAGACAGTTATTT
>JABUQX010071952.1:0-14512 GCA_015478945.1 Trachelipus rathkii | reverse complement strand
TAAACTCACATTTCTCCCTTCAGACATTCCTTTACGACTCAATCCACGTCTTTCTGTCAGTCTCTCCCAGTGGTTCGATTCCCAACACACTCACCACTATTACATCCGCTTAACCAACCGACTTGTCATTCATCCTTTCCCGATGACCAAACCATCTCAACGTTACTTTCATTGTATTTTACCTCATTTACCCCTTTCTTCACACCGTATAACTCTCTTTCTAATACGTTTCATTCCTCCATTTTATCAATTTTTTTCACACCTAACCACGCCCCTAAGATTGCGGGTTCCATCTGAAACATTGAAACTTTAGAGCTATACCTCATGAATAATTCCAGACCATAGTCTCACTACTATACATTAGCATAGGTAAACACAGCTAACAACATACCTCATGTAAGACCCTAGCGCAACCAAGACTTAGTACCTTTACATCCACGAACGATTTAATTGCACCAGCCACCTTCCTGCCATTTACACTTTTACCTTACTATAGAAATTTTATAACGGTTCCCTTTTCCAGTCCAACATATATTCCTAAATATTTAAACTCAGACACTTGTTCCAGCTGACTACCATCTAACATAACCCCTTCACACTCGGAGGACTGTCCTACACTCACAACCCAAGTAAACACCTTACCTCTCTATCTACGCAGTTTACTTTCAAAAACCCCTTCCTTTTACTACCCTGCCAAACCCTTTTACCAATCTGCTCAAACTCTCTTCAGATTCACCATAACAAACCAACTCATCTGAGTACAATTCTCCATACTATTTCTAACATCACAATCCCCTGCCACCTCCACCTCTATTTTTTTCATTCGACCATCCCATATAAAACTTGAAATAACCAAGGGAGACATAAACACATCCCTGCCTCACTCCGCTATTACATAATTAAACAATCACTCTCCGAACTTCCACTGTGATTCTTTACTACGCAGACACGTATTCCACTTATCGTCATACTCAATATACTGATGACC
Organism: Trachelipus rathkii; assembly: GCA_015478945.1. Taxonomy (NCBI): domain Eukaryota; kingdom Metazoa; phylum Arthropoda; class Malacostraca; order Isopoda; family Trachelipodidae; genus Trachelipus; species Trachelipus rathkii. The sequence continues at coordinate 13,524 of JABUQX010071952.1, read as the reverse complement.
TTTTGACATCTTACATTCAGGAAGACCCCTTAACCACACAACCCACCTATTAATCAACTTAACACACTAGCCATAGAAGACTTCGCTATTAATCCCGATATATAACATACGCCTGGTGCACAACCATAAAACCGAGACAAAATACAATTTCTTCTTTCTTCTCTTCTCATTTGTCTCAATGTAAGATTCTGGATCCACACATCCGTCTACAATGCACTCGTCTCAAAACGCAGCACTCGTCTTTGTTCTTCACCAACTCAGTCACTTCAGTCACTTGACGCACTTCTTTCGACAAAAGACCAAATACATCATATACGTCTTCCGCCGTCAACACTTATAAATCAACTAATTCCCTCATATAATTCCCTACAGCTTACCTTATATAAGGTAACTGTACAGAAAGTTCTCCATACCCTCGGAACTATACCCTCCATAGAACTTATGTTACAAAAGCTTCCGAAATTCCGCACGATCAATTCATCAATCTCTCGCTCCGTTCTTGAATCTCCAAATATGATTTATACCTGCAGATTTACCATTTTCAACTCTTCCGCTCCAACGTTCCAGACCCATGTTACCCTCCTCTTACTAATGGACCTTTCATCCCGCAACTAAATACATAGTTTCCTCTCTTGCACCATCAAAACCCACACACATTTCCACTATTCAACCTCTTCATTATTGCCCCAAAATAGTTATGCAGATTTTTCAAACGTGTGTCCCTCCCATCCCCTCACATCCATTTCATCAGTTACGAAAGTGCCATCCTTTCTAAGGAGATTCCTCTTATTCTCATTTCTTAACCTTTTCGCGCTTCCTTCCAGAATTGCTTCCTATTCCTTTGTATCTCCTTGTAAATGTCAATGATCATAATTATATATATATATAGATATATGTAAGGTTATTATTATTATAATATTTATATATATAGTATATATATAGTATATATATGATATATATATATATACATATAGGACTAGCTATGTGGCTATATCGATATATACTATATCTATACAGTATCATGCTTTCTTTTCTTTCCTTCTCACCTGCCTCTCTGTTTGTGTCCCCAAGAGGTTCGGGTGAGCTAGGGCAGGTGAAAGGGTGGCCTGTACAAGCATCGGAAACAAGAGAAAGCGAGTAGGGGAGAACATGACAAACCGTCGAAAAGAAAGCGCCAGCACTTTACCGCCACCCTCTAGTACCATTACTATATATACTATATATATATATATATATACATAGTATATATATATATTATATATGATATATAGTATATATACGATATATATACTATATATATTATATATATATATATAAAAGCCTTACCAATATGCTTTGTTAAAAGAGGAAGACCTATTGCTACTTCTATGGCTATTAAAATTTGTAGATAATTGACTGGAGTGAGAGAAATATTAATACTACAAGGAGAGACCCCTCCTCCCAAGCAGAAGTTATGAGTAACACAGCTAACAACGAGCATTAACACATTGCCTGGAAAATTTCATAAATTGTAAAAGAGTCATATTGGAAAAGTGAAGAAACTATAAAATATTATAAAAGTTGACAATATAGCAAAAATTGGAGTAACTAAACTATAATAATAATAATTGTACAGTAATAATAATAATAATAATAATAATAATAATAATAATAATAATAATAATAATAAGTGAATGGAGGGGTTTTGTAATATCAATGGTTGTGGTCCTGGCCCAGGGGATGAACTCCACATTGACGAGATACCACAGTGAGAGTCCATCGCAGTCTTGTGAAGCCCTAAGGTGGATTTTTTTTAATTATGACGAACTTTCACTTAAGGGTATGGAGGGGGATGGTAGGTGAGGGGAGTTCCTTTTGACTTATCATGCCTTCTACTTAACTATTCTATTTTCCGTGGCATGTTACGAACGCCCTACCTCCCCCACATCTAGTGATAAGAGAAGAGAAGATAAAGAGAAGAAAGAAAGATTTAATAATAATACAGCATAGTTATGATCAACTCACTATCAACAACATCCTTTACTCAAAATCCCTCTTATACTATAATAATAACAAAGGATATTTACTCATGCTATAATTTCTTAACCTTCTGGTTACAGAAATATACCTCTCTCTACCTTTTATCGTTAAACGTATTCAATTTTCTTGAATTAATGATGTTAAAGAGATCTGCAACCACAAGGGGAACATTGGCAAAATTTCAAGGGTACACATCAGCATCTTGGTAACGAGTTCAAATGTATCTGACCAGACTAAGTCAATTTGCCTGAGTATCTCCCCATGTAAGCAGATTGCAGTGATCACTATAAACATTTTATTCCCTTTTTTTGTTTTTCGTAAGTGTTGACATGAAATATTAGCCATCATGGGGCCTAAGAAAGTGTGTCGTACAAGTCCAAAGAAAAGGGTTGTAAAAAAAAAGCGACTGTAGAGTTTAAGAAAGAAGTGATGGCAAAAGCTGAAGAAGGTGTTCTAGTGATTTCAGAAGAGGAGACAGGGGAAGAGATCATTTCTCTAAGAATTAAGGAAATCTTTGCTAATAAGAGGTGGGCGGGAGTGCAGTGTTTTGTGGAGAAGTACCCAGACAAAGCTGTAGAAGGCAGGGTCATAAACATGTTTAATGATCATGCCTGAATCATTTAAAAAAAATTGACAAATATGGCAAAAGCAAACCTTACTGGACAAATTTTTAATAAAGGAGCAAACTAATGAATCCAGTGATAGAAAACAGAAAAGGGAGCAAACCTCTAAGGAAGACTTGTTACTTGAAGTTTTATGGAGGGGAACTCCCCTTCCAAACAGTAACCTCTTTTTTCTGCCCTCCTCTCTCACCATCTTTCATACTCTAACAAGTCCTCAATAAAGGTAAAATGCACTTTAATTATCATTCATTTTAATTATGTTTCTTTTATTATTGTTTAAACATTTATTTTCGTGTTTAAAATGAATTTTTAGGTAATATTATTGGATATCCGGAATGGATTATTTCATTTTCCATTATTTCTTATAAGAAAATTCGCTCCCGGTTACCATGTTTTCGGTTCACGACTGACTTTCATGTACCACTGTGGTACAAGCATAACCTAACATGCACAAGCACTTAAATGCATATGATTTACAAACACCAGAAACTAACGGTAAACTATCAGAAATTGACTGAATCTACATTTTATTTTATATAAAAGGTTTCAAATATAAATTTAAAAGGAAAATAAAATTTAACCATTCATCTAATAGATATTTTTATAAAGGTAAAAAAAATAAAATGGAATCAGCGAAAAATTTGATGAACTTCATGTATTGTAAGAACAAGAAAACAGTACAATACATAATAAAAAAATTAACTAATTTTAATAATAAAATAAATAACTAATAGCTATATAAATACCTCCAGAAAGCAAATAAAAAGGCACTCTATGCAAATGTCTTGTTGAATCATAAAACTCATGGTATCCCAGAATTCTAGACGTTTTATGTTCAGCTTTCACATACCATGTGAGAACCTAACATTAATAAAAAATAACAATATTTCTAATAGTAATAATAAAAATAATTATAAAATTATAATAATAATTTTAATTTTCGCATCTTCCTCCCCCCTGAATCCAAGTTTAATCGCCTTATAGCTTACAGGTGGTAAGTGAGAGGACATGAGGAGTTGGTATGCTATTGAACAATATCCATAGTACTAATGTATAGTCTTAGATAGGATGTAGAGTTTATGTATCTAATATATGACATATCATATATGTATAGATATACTAAATAGTATAGAGTATATCCGTGGTATATCCTATAATACATGCAATAATAGAATAATACATAATACTATATTATTAAACTATGCGGGACTTTACAAACATAGCTAACTGTAATGGCGTGATGATTGTATTTATTGAAAAAACGTATTACCTTACTTTCCGCCCCCAAGTAAATGTATTGCGTGTTTTCTGTATTTCCGATTTTGATTTGCATCTCTATCTCCTTTTTACGATGTTTTTTCTAATATTAGGCATTACTTATTCTCGACCCCCCTCTATTCCATCTTTTTCCTCATTGCCTTTCTCACCTCTGAGTTTTCCTCCTTTTAAGTTTTTTCGACATTTATAACCTTTGTTGTTAGTTCCACACGCCCTATGCTACTGTTTATAATTATTTATTAGTTAATACAGAAAGTATTCTTAAGATGGAGATATTTATGACAGATGAGAAGAATATATCTACGGACTGAAATTTTAGGTTACTTTTAATGCTATACATGAGATTTCATCCCTAGCCATCACCGCAGCTCCTGCCTCCCCTTCTACCTCCCCATCGTCTCGCCCCGTCCACCTAACCTCTCCACCGCCGAATCGCCAACCTCCATGACCCCTCTCATCTATCCCCGTGACCCTCGCTACTCTCTCGCATATCCTCCGCCCACCAGCCCACCCGTCCGGCCACACCCCATCGCTCCCACCCCCCCACCCGCCCCGCTCCCCACGAAGACTCCTCCCCGATTAACGATGATCATGTTAAAAATTCAATTTTCATTATATTAATTGGTGTGAATGGCTTACTTTATTTTGATCGTATACTAACTTTAAGTTAATATAAATCAACGTAAATTTTTTTAGATAGTCATAACAACTATTTACTGTTAGTAGTACTATCATATTTAATATTTCATAATTAATATCTAATAATTTATTCTTAAATAGATTATCTGATTATATTGCTATTTCGGTCATTTACCCGAATGTTAATCCGAATTTTTAATAGTCTTTGTAGTTACCTATCAATGATAGCTAATGATGTATTCTACTGATATATTTTTATACGTTGAATTTTCTGTAACTATCATCTATTGTACTGGTAACATATGTGATAGACTATTGTAATATTATGATTATTTTCATTTGATAAATGCCAAGTTTCTTGGTGTGAATTCAGTGATTACTGGTTTAGTAAAATTATGGTTTAAGGGGCCAGTTCTGTAATAGTACTTTCACTGCTAAAGGTAAATATGTGCTAATATATTTCTCAGTAAATAAATATTAATCGAGCAATAATTATTTTAAGCAGTTAGAACTCGATACTCAAAATAACTATAATGCTAGTTCTTTTCATTTGGGTGAATTTTACGCTTTAAATTTATTCTTCTATATCATATACATTTTTAAGGTATACTCACCAAACTAACCACCAATATGAGATAGTTGACGATTAGAATGAGCAGATGGACCATCAAGTGATAATTGAAACATTAAATATTATAACTATGCATGTATACAATTTTTGTTAGTAAGTTGTAATTATTGTGTCAGTAAGTAATTAGGACGAGATTAATCAACTAATAGAGTCATAAGAATAGAGCTGTAATTAGTTATTGAAGAGGGTGATATTAAAATTGAGTAACTTTTATGAAATTATTATAGTAACATGATAGTTATATGCGATATCTACAAGAAATAAATTTAACTTGTTAGAGGGATTTTTTAATTTTTTTTTCTAAATGCTAAGTGATGTATTTTTTATGAGTTAGCGTAAGATGTTAAGAAGGATTAGAGGTATTCTTTCGTATACTAGTGAAGTTAAGGATTCTGGTCAATGAGATCGACTCTACGAGAAGATTTGCACATTGATTGACAGATCATGCCGCGCTCTTCATGTACTGGATAGATCTATGCGTTGGATATAATTAATTTAGATCGAGGGCTAGTAAAAGTATGGCTATTTTCACGAGACTGTGAGAGTTACTAATCATTTTATTTTAGTATGTAATAGATTTATCTATGACAATAAGAATAAGAATTCAGTATTACTATTCGTAAATAGAATAGCTTATATTGACGTTTACATCGTAAGTTGATTAAATCTAATTTGTACACTTTTGATCGATCACATAATGTTTTAGATAATTGATATAGGGCTATTGCTGTTGGTAAAAATATACTAATATACTGTATATTAAACCGGAGATGGTACGTCAAGCTCTTACAGGATGGAGAAAGCATGGCCCCGGATTCTTTATACGTAAGCATATGAGAGTCATTAGCTGGCGCTTCAGTATACTATTGATCATCTCAACTACTGCCATCAACTAGTTACTGTTAAGTCTGCAATCAGAAAATAAGAACTGTATACGCAACAGTCTTATTGCTCGAACAAGTTACATACATTCAATTAGTTATATAAACTATGTACATTTTTTAGTTAATTGGTACTGGCGAAGCAAATCATTATATTAATATATGACTATATAATCACAAAATGCGTGTCGGTTAATTTTAACGTTCCAGTTATCCTAACGAAATTTCTAAACCTCCTCATATAATTGGTCATTACTTAGGCCATAATATGAGAACGTTGAGCGTACTTAAGCTTTTCTAAAATAGGCTATAAATCTCTATATCCTAAATTATTCATATTTCATTATATTCTTAGATTATATAACTCCTCATATAATATAGAAAAATTATTTAACATAAATACTAAACTATAAAAAAGAGATAATAGATATATATATATCCTTACTTGTATAAAAGGGTGTAAAAGAGTATATGTGTAATAGTAATATATATATTTATACGCTAAATATAGCTATGCCCTCACTATATAATTAGTCTAAGTAATATAGAATATCTAACAAACTACAGATAGCGTCTATAGTAACTTAAAATAAAACTTATAATTAGGATAGGGATCACTTGTAATAAGCCTATTATATCATGGACCTACCCTGTTACTTATATATAGTCACGAAGTGATGCTGAGTGCACCTAAAGCTCGTTCACCTCGAATAGATTTGAAATTACACTCGCTGCTCGTGCGCAAAGTATAGATATTCATTTGCTTGTTTAGATTTATGTATAAATATTACTATGTTAGATATAGTAAATATGTATGCTAATTTCATCTAAATCTTTTTTAGGACTTAGGGTTGCCCGCCTTATAATTATTAAAGGTAACGTAATTAAAATAAACCAACTTATACTACTATAAGCCCATTACAATATAAATAGGTTATTATATTCGAATAACTTTACATATTATAAGCGTAAATTTAATATATTAAAGTTATATAGTAGTATTATTATTATAATAATAAGTATATCCATTAAGGATATTCTATATCGATATTCGGAGTAGTATAACGAGCGACTATACTAGTTAATATTACTCGTCTCTACTAAATTGCTTATATAAAATGGATTTTAAGGAAAAATAATAGTGATTTCATATACTGTTACATTATGATTCAAAAAGCACAGTAACATGCTTGTTTTGTAAATGATGTGTCGACGATGATCAAACTAGAATATGAGTAGTTCTCTTTCTAGCAATAAAATAAGAGAATTTAAATAGGATGGCGAACATTTCTTGTGATAGTGAAAATGTTTAACAGTCTGTTTAGTCTAGTCGTTTTTTTCTCAAATATATTTCTTGCTTCTTTATACATTTTATAGAACAAAGAAAAAATATATTATCATTGGTTGTGGGATACCTACTATATCTACTTTTTTTTCATAATTTGATTATCCTATGTGTCTTTATATGAATATAGTGATTTTTAGTTCCTGACTTACAATCTTCTAATCATTAATAATATATACTATTTTCTGACTTTCAATAGTATTAAGAATGGGTAGATAAGTAAGTTGTTCAGGAGCTTTATGGCTCTCACCTCTCCGATTCCCTCACCATACACTGGCACGCCTCCTAACCACCATGCCAGCCCTCATTGTGTGCGATCTCTCTCTTCTCTCTCTGAGGCCGTCTGCGCGCTCCCCCCTCCCCTCCCACCCCCCCCCTCCCCCCCCCAATCAAAGTTGTTTCATTTATTAAAAGCAGAAAAACTCGATCCCTAAGGCGAGACAGAAAAATCATATATTCTAAAACAACTTAAAGCGCTGCTACGCGGTCCTGCGGACGAGAGCATATCGGTAAGCCATACTGATTTGGCTCTGTATTAATTTTAGAATTTCAAGGAATGGATGTTTTAAAAAACACATCCTACAAAAAAAATACAGATCGGTTTTATACATATCATTACCCTGACTATTACGAAATCACCAACTTTAATAAAATAGCGCGTGCACTGATCATAGCGTGCATTTATAACTGAATCTAGTTTGATTTCATCTAGACTCTTAGTATGCTAGCGTACAGACTTATATCATTAGCTTTTGTAAAGGTGACATGAGGCAGGGGCACTCCGACAAGGAGTAACACTAAATCTTTACTTATCAGACTTAACATCATTTGTATTGTTGTGATTTCATTAGAAGCAAGAAGTAAAAAAAAAAAGAGAATTGCATTATTACAATGGAGTCTGCCCAAGTGTGAGACCATTTTTCTACTGATCAAAAGATACGCTCTGGTGAGAGTACCATCGGCGACGCAGATTCATGCGAATTATATGAGTATGCAACGTATCCTATAATCTATATTTGAAGCCTGATAAGTTTAGTCTATGAATTACCTTGTATGTCTCCTAAGATTTAAAAAAGAGAAAAAACAGGAATAAACACGCCATTAACTAAAAACTCAAATTAAACGTATGAGTATCTCTGATAGACTCACAATGAATGAAATAGTTACTCTACACCCAGAATATATATGATTGAGAAATTTCACAGAAGCTTTGACTTTCAGTTTTGATAATTAAATGAGGATGGGCAGTTTATATTATTAAACACAACTGCGTTCTAGTATCTTCATGAACGTAGTTTGTGTTTACAGGGTCGGACAAAGTTCATTCGCACACACACAGACCTAGCAGGAGAGATGCGATAGTGGTTGTCAAAGACAGAGTGGGGCTAGAGAGCTAAAAGACTGGGTTGACTTAGCGTCTTGTAAAATAAGTTCAAAAATTATTTTACGCGTGTGGGCTACTATACAATCACTAAATCTTGAGATTAGAAAAGACAATTTTTGTAGTTATAACTTTGAGTATGATATAGAATTATTAGATGCATAACCGACCCGTTTCTTCTAATCCATCGTAAGAATTGTTGCCTGGTACTAAATGTGGTGTGGAGAGGTCGAATGCGTGGATAATACTTTTCCGACTGCTTTGTATCAATATATCCGCTCGAAACAACTTACCCTATAACTGGAAAAAAACTGTTTATAAAAATGTAGGTTTATAATATATTCTTACTTTATCTTATCTTATTTATACTTCTATATCTTATTTACATTTTACCTATTTTAAGACACTCTAGGATCGATAAAAATAATATAAAGCAAGAAGATCATACTTAATTCTAGAATATCTCTCGACAAGATTATTAATCAATTTGATAGCTGATTCATGAATATGAATACACTCTTCATTATATATTCTCATGTCTATTTAGCTGTGTCTTATTCAAGGTGATTGTACATTGCCTTTGTATTAGTATAAACAAATTGGAGAAGGTCCCAGAATTATGACATGAGCGTGAAAACGCAATTTTGAGTCAGAAGAGAATGGGCGGGAGGGATGAGAGCGAGATAGGAGGGTGATTTATCTGGGCTGTTTCACGAGTGGTGATCATATAAGTAATGGGTGGCTTCACGACATAGTAGACCTATTTGACTATTAGGCAGCTATAATGCGTGGATGTCTGTGCTTTAGAACGTCAGTAGAAGTTACCGCACGGCTGACGTACGCGCTCTTATTCTAGTTCACATGCTGGTACTCCAGCGTACGTTGAGCACATCCTAACGTCTCTGTAATCATTTGCCTTTTCTGCCATAAATGCAACTCCCGGTTATAATGCTGGCTGTTAACTGCATTAAATCATCTCAACGAAGTTCTTCTGTTTCCATACATCTCGCAACTGTTTAGATACTAGCACAGATTACCGCTAAAATATTCATCTCGAATCTTTGCTGCTATAAACAGACTGGATATTATTTTACATTGCTTTACTGGTTAAACACGTCTGATATGTGTAATAATAATAAATACGTATGTCTGTACACATAGGCAGTAATGAAGATATCATGGTGAATGAAATACAAAATAAATTCTTCACTCAGCTAAATTACCAGTGATGATGGAAATGTGATGGTTTGGACTATGTTGTTAACTGATTCTTTGATACATGTTCAAGGTCAATAGAATAAAATAAACATAAATATATTCATAGAATTTTAATTAATAAATTATTAATCAATAAATTATTTATATAATAAAAAATTTTTACAGAAAATTCTATGAAATTTTCCATAAAAAAAAACTTTATATTAATTTAAACTTAGAAAGAAAGTAAATTAATTTTATGATTAATATCTATATATATAATTCATAATTTCAATTTATAAGTAAATTTATTTAATAAGAATAAATATCTATTAGCGTAGAACAAATAAAAATTCTAAAATATTTTCATCAAATAAGTATTATAACTATCCTTCCATGCGCAAAAGATCCAAATCATCGTATGCATCCAACTTTTCTGTTCCATTTTAGCTTCTGCGTCACATGGCGAGGATCATCAGGTCAGGGTCAATCGGTCGATAAGAATTATAAATGCAGAATACCTCATGTTCATGATGTGAGCGTATATAATAAGACACATAGTACCGGATGAGGTATATAATAATAAATACTATGGTAGAATCTACTTTAGAAGTAATCAAAGCAAATGAAGAATATATTATTAATTATAAAGATAAAGTAATATGGCAGTGAACTGAGCAGAGTAGAGAGTTTAAGAGTCCGAGTGGAACTATAACGGATAGGTGAATAGCTAGTAAGATAAGACGAGTATGAAGAGACTATAATCGAATTTCGATTGTAGGATGATCTAAGCCCCTGAGTAACGCAAGATCGATCGCCGACGGACGAGACTCGACCGAAGAGAGGGAAACCGAGACGGAAGATTGAAGAACTTCAAAATGTCTTCGTGGATGAGGTTGCTCACACCAACTACGATTCGTGAACGAGACCCATGCATATAATCATAGAGTTAGTGTAAGAATTACAAATATACTACTATTAGCTTCAGAACCTCGTAACTGCATATATGCTAAACTATAGACAGAGCATGCACTTTCGCATTCCTCATTCCTTTGTATTCTCATCTAATAGATTTTAATATGCACGCGAGAGCTTTACGTACTCACTATCTCATTTTCTGCGGTGATACTACGACTGGCATCCATCCTTTTCACTTCTCTCAATTCCAATATAGAGGCAAAATATTTAAGTTCAGAACGTATGTCTAACTCGCTCCCCCATCAATGGGGCGAAAATCCTGATATTACTCATATAACGCTATGCTTCTCACTATCTTTCAGCTCCTCCTTCACTTTCCATACTCATTCTTTTTTATACTTATCTACACCGCGTCGCAAACTCTCCTATAATACATTACTGCGAACTGCACAAAACGCTGATCTAGGTTCCAATACCTCGAGTAAATAAGGAACTTTAAAGATTCTTATAGTTCGGATTCGCCCTACAAAAATCACAGGACTCGTACTTGCAACATTCATGTAACAAACATATAAACAGGACCACGATCAACAATCAGTCCAAACATATATGTTATGTACTCCAGTACTTAACCGACACATCGATAAGCCATCCCATCTACAGCCAGTGCTATCGCCCTGCACAAACCTCCGCAGCCTTAAAACTCTCCGTGTACTCTTCCTCACAATACTCCTCACTTCCTCATAAGATTTTTTCTTTCTTAAACATTCTTATCATAATTCGTCTTTTTTCAAATCTACATCCTCTTTTTCATCTCTCTCCATCACTCTTATCTGCTTTAGCCTTTCTTTTGATTATCGTTCGGAGTCGCCGCACTTACCTAGCATACCTCAACGAACAAACTCATCCACTTATGCTCATAAGCGTCAACCCTCCCCTATACTTTCAGAACACCTGCCTTTTACACAACCCTGCACAAACCTTCTCCCTCAATTCCTCTTTAAGCTCTTATTCGCATCGCACATCAACAAGCAATAAGCCTGGCAAGTGTACAAATAAAACGTCATTACGCGAGTGTCTCAACCTCTACTTTCAATATTTATTCCTCCATTTTACACACCCTGCCAAACTTCTACCAATCTTCTATTTAACCATCTTAATGTACTTTCCTTTATTACGCATTACGTCCTCTCAACACAATTCATCTACATGGATTCTCTCTCAACTAAAGCAGTTCACCCTCCTATCCATGTCCATATGATCGGTGCCTGTCGACTGCCAATCACCCTATCTCCTTTTACTAGTCTACACGCTGGCAAATATTACCAATCTCTCACCTAATCCCTCGTTAGCTATGTTTAGAGATGGCCAGGTTCGCTTAGGTTAGGCGAGAATTCGCCACTACAAAATCGCAGTTTTTGACAACCGCGACCGTGCATAACTTAACATCCAGGGAGTTTTGACAGATATAATGAGAGGCAGTCATCCCGTCCACTGCTAGCGAGATTCTTTCTCTCTCCGCATATAACCGCCGCCTCCTTCCGCATCCCATAGGCGCAGTTGACTGACTTACTTGTACATTGATGAAATTTTGTCTTGGTGTCCCCGTTTCTAACCACATCCCCTAGCCTTCGCAATTCCTCTGCACCTCAGGGAACAGGCCAGTGCTTGTAAGAATCGCATTGGTAAACGAAATACCCTTAACAATGGTGTTCAGCGGCCTCGTTTTAGCTAGCAATGCGCCCGTCAGCGAAAACAAGCCACCGCCGGCAACTTATTTTTGGAACAAAGAGCAATCTAAGAAGAACTAAGGGTTAAGTAGTCATATTATTAGTTGTAATAAGGAGGCTTTTTTTTTGTCAAACAATTATGAGGTGGAGGGTGACTGCTTTAGTTATCCCAGTCGTAGTGCTGCAGACTGGGTTTTGTGTATGTAGGCCGGAACAAAACAGCAACTACGGACCCCCTCACGTCAAAACCCACAAATGACAAAATACGGAGCGATAAAATGTCATCGTCTGTAAGTGAGGCACGTAGTACCCACACCAAATGAAGAAAAAATTAGAGGAGCAGAGACAGTAGAAAACCATTACCTCGCACTATCCTATTAGACCCGCGCGAGTCAATCGTCGGACGATAGATCTAATCATTCGGGATGATTACTTAGTCTCATCCTCAGCCTGATGTAAATAAGAGAGAAAAACTGTTATGAATCGTATACAGAGATTGGCGAAAAATCGGAGATTAACTGAGGAGTTTGCCGATGGCGACGAATGGCGGAGGCACGAGAGCGGGGTATCCTTAACATAGAAGTCGGATCTGGAAAACAAACATAGGTTTGACACTTTGACGATTTATGCACTCTGTCCCCTTGCTTCATCTATACTGTTTCACCAATCGTGCAAATAATCCCTGGGATTTTGAAGTTTCGCAAAACTCCCCTTATAACAGGGACAATTCGCTTGAATACTCCCAAAATTGGTGTCGGAAAACGTCTTCGCGCAGTGCACGATTATTACACCAAGAGAAAGCAGAGCCTGGAAGGAAGCGAAGACGAACAGTATCTCTCTGGTCATCGGAGAATTAATATGAAGACACTGCTCAATGAAGAT
>JABUQX010071951.1:17500-21762 GCA_015478945.1 Trachelipus rathkii | reverse complement strand
GAAGAAGAGAGAGAGAAGAGAAGAGAGAGAAAAAACAAAGAAGCGCAGAGGAGAGAGAAAAGCACACAAACCTTCCTCTCTGTGGGGCGGTGGAGAGGATGGTATTCATTTCCTTAATATCTATTGGCGTTTAGCTTTTCTGTTGTCGTGACCTTGAATTATTATAATTTTAAATGATTACTTATCTTTCCGAAATAAGCTTCAAAAGATGTCGGACGTTGTGCTGAGCAGGCGCCTTTCGAAACTTTCGATTCTACCAATTACCTGCCACGGATAATAATGGCTTTGTTCATTCTTCTGTTATTGGAGTCGCGTTCCAAATAGTTTAGGTGATTTCCACACATGTGTGTTGGTGACACCACACACACACACACACACACACACCCACACACACAACACACACCACACCACACACACCTACCACACACACACACCAAGCACACAAAACTGTTCTCTCAGCTTGATAAGGCTGCAGCCTATTGTGGTGTTTTCCACTTCATTAACTCTCTCTTCAATCTACCTACTCTCACTAACTCTCCCTCTTACACTAACTCTCTTTCTCTCTCTCTCTTCTGCCTTATTAACTCTCTTCTGTCACTCTCTCGTCTCTCTCTCTCTCTCTCTCTTTCTCGCCTTATTAACTCTCTTCTGTCACTGACTCTCTCCCCCAATCTCTTTCTCGCCTTATTAACTCTCTTCTGTCACTGACTCTCTTCCAATCTCTTATTATATCGAATTATAATATCGATATTTACTATCGATATTACAATGACTATGCTCTTCTCAACTCTCGAAGATTACTTGAGGGAGTGCTCAAATTAGCAACTTTCTTTTTACACTGTCTGCAATTCTTTCTTTGTTCAAATCTCCTACCTCAGACTTAACCTCTATGCTCAGTCTTTCATGCATTTCATACTGCTAAATCTGTCCTTTATCATTTTGGTCTTACATACTTTGCAATTCTGTTGCTAATCGGGGCATTTCAGGACCTCTCGATATTATATATATATATATATATATATATATAATATATATAATATATCATATATATTATATATATATTCAAATAATATATACTATATATATATAATATATATATATAAGTATATATATATATATACTATATATATATATATATATATATTATAATATTATATTTATATATATTATATTATATAATATATATATATCCAGGGTTGCCATTGATGTAAATTCAAATTGAATTTAATCAGGTTGATTAAATTCCAATGATTTTTTATGAAAATCGTGATTTCTTTTTTATATTTTTTTATTTTTTTATTTTTTTAGGCAAATTTTTTTTTAAATGATAATTATTTGCTAGGTTCAACACACTGATTAATGATAAGTATAATTCTTCTATTTAAAAGCATATCGTCATGTGGGCCTTTGAAATCGATTTTAATAAATAAAGTAAATTAAATTTAGATTACGCAGACTTAAATATTATACAGTATATAGGTAGATATATAATTTAAATAACCTTATTTAAACTAAAATAATAATTATACTTCAAAACTTATATAAAATTAGTAATAACTTAGAATATTAACTAATTTATCAAAATAATAATAAAAGTCCAATTTTTGTACCTAAAAAAATCAAAGAAATCGAAATAATCAAAAAAGATCCTTGGACATTTTGTTTTTTGCATTTTTTAACGGCAAATTTTTTTTCACTAAATTAATATTAATTACTAGTTATCACCTGAATTAAATGATAAGTATATTTCATCTATATACTAAGCAAATTCATCAATCTTCTTTCAAAATCATTTTTCAATAAGAAAAATAAATAAAAATTAGATTTTTTTTTATATTATACAGCCTAATATATATATAATTTAAATTACTTAATTAAACTAAAAACATTGTACTATACATAAACTTATTATTAATTTGGTAATAATTGGGATTATTTACTAATTTTATTCAAAATTTAATAATTAAAAGGCCAATGTTGGCCTGAAAAAAATCCAAAGAAATCAAAAAATCAAAAAAATCATTGAATTTTATTTTTTTTTGATTCGTTTTGATTTTTTAGGCAAATTTTTGTTTCCTAAATTAATAATTATTACTAGTTATCACCTGATTAATGAGTAAGCTATATAATTTTATCTTGTATAATAAGCAAATATCATCAATGTAGTTCAAATTATTTCAATAGAAATAAAGTTAAATATAGATTACTCAGGTATTATACAGTATATATTTAATTTAAATAAACTTAATTAAACTAAATAATAATTGTTTACTAAACTTATTAATTATTAATTTGGTAATAATTGGGATTATTTACTAATTTCATCAAAATAAAATAAAAGGCAATTTGTGCCTAAAAATATCCAAAGAAATCAAAAAATCAAAAAAATCATTGATTTTTATTTTTTAGGCAAATTTTTTTCTCTAAATTAATAATTTATTCCTAGTTATCACCTGATTAATTGTAAAATTATATTTCATCCTATATAGAAGCAGAAACTTTATAAAGGACAGATATTTAGGACAATTAAAGAAATAAATAAAATTAGATTATTAATATAGCTATATTATATATATATATATATATATACTATATATATATATATATATATATTATATTAATATATATATATATTATATATATAATTATATTATTATATATTATATATTATATACTATAGGAATTCCGGTATACACTTCTACTTAAACTGATATCTCTTCGACTAAATTATTTTTTCACAACAGTTTATGAAAATTTATTATAATTATCTTTCTGTGTCTTTTTTTTTATTATTATATTATAATTTTTACATATCTTCCTTGTCTAAACTTTTAAGTATTTTATTATTTTAAGGTTCTGCATAATATTTATCTTTGAGTTTAAGTTTTGTCTCAATGTTTATTTAATTTTATGGTTATATATAATATATATGGGGCAAGTTATTTGTTTGCCGTAAAGAAATATATCTATAGATAATCGTATACAATAAAAATCATTGAAGTTTTATTTTTTTGCATTTATGTAATGGCAATTTTTTTTTTTCTAATTAATTAAATAACTAGTTATCACCTGATTACTGATAAGTATATTTCATCTATCATAATAAACAAAATTCATAACCTAGTGTTTCATTTCATAAAGAAATAAATAAAATTAGATTAATCAGATATTATACAGTTACAGGTCCCCTCCCTCCTCACTCTAAGTCTTCACTCACCCCTTCTCCCATCTCCCCCCTCCCAATCTAATCGTATACTTTACTAAACTTATTAATTAGGTAATAATTAGTATTGATTTACTATCTTTTATCAAATGAATAATATATTCGAAAAAGCAATTTGTCCGTGAAAAAAATCAAAAAAATCAAATAAATCAAAAAAATCAACAAAAATAATGATTTTCTTGATTTTTTGATTTTTTAAAAAATCAAAAAAATCAACCAACCCTGATATATATATATTATATATATATATACTATTATATATATTATATTATATTACTATATTATATTACCCACTTAATACGCATATATATATATATAATATTATATTATTATATATATATATACTATATATATATAGATATTACTATTATATATAATAATTAACGTATATATATATATAAATAATATATATATAATATATTAATATTTATGATATATATATAACTTATATTTTATATATTATATATATTATATATATTATATATATATATATATATATATATATATATATATATATATATATATATATATATATAATAAATTAATGGTTATTAGTGGTCGTCGTCCTATGTGTGGCTCGCCATAATAGTGAAATTGTTTTGGAGGACCTCACATCAACAATCGGTTGCTAAAATGGCCTACAAAAACAGCTGGGACATTCTGTTCAGATTGTGTGAATTTTTTTCTTCTGCTTAGATACTCCAGTTATATAAAGGTCTTATTCGCCGCTGTATGGAATACTGTTCCCCACATTGGGGTGGTTCCGTTTCCACCCTCCTTTTGGATAGCAAGTTGAAGCTAGGCTAAGAGGCTTTAAACTGTCCCATCACTTTCTGACTCCCTGTACCCTCTTTCTCTGCGTCGTGAGGTTGGTCTATCTTTTTCCTATAGGTATTACAACGGCAGGTGCTCGAGTGAACTTGGACCTCGCATCTCCCCCCATTGGCGTCGGCCCTCGTAATTACAAGAGTGCTTGTTCTCTCATTGAATATTTGCGTAATATTGGAGAGTCAAGGATTCACTCGTTGTGGTACCTCCT
>JABUQX010071951.1:7500-12500 GCA_015478945.1 Trachelipus rathkii | reverse complement strand
GGGGAGAGATTGATAGATTACTGTATGAGGAATGATTTGAAGATTATGAACACCTTTTATAAACATCGGGAGTCGCACATCTATACGAGATATAGGTGGAACCAAATAACCCAGCAATTTGATCAAAAATCGATAATAGACTATATGATAGTATCAGATAAAAGAATGATAAGAAATGTAAAGGTGATACCAGGAGTGTCGTTGGATGCGGATCATAGATTGGTGGTGGCAGATATGAGGATGAGGGGCGAAAGAACTGTTAAGGAACAGAAAAGAACAGTGATCAAAGTAGAAAGGCTGGGTGAACAAGAGGAGAAAGAAAAGTACAAACAGAGAATGCAAGAGACCTTGAGAAGCGGAGTGGAAGATGAGAGGTTGCAGGATGTAATAAAAGAAGTTGCAGAGAAAACGCTTGGTAAAAGGTGGGTAGGAGGAACAAGAAAAAGACACACACCATGGTGGAACGAAGAAGTGAAAGACGCAATCAGAAAGAAAACGGAGAAAATGAGAAAATGAGAAAATGGCTGAAGAGAAGAACGGGAGAAGCGAGAGAGGAGTATGTACAAGCAAGAAATGAAGCAGAAAGAATCAAGAGGAGGGCGAAGAAGGAGGAAGCGGAGAAGATAGCGGCAGAATTAACGAGAGATGTAAATGAGGGGAAGAAAAAGCTGTTTAAGATGGCGAAAGCATATAGAAAACCAAAGAATAAAATCAAACACATAAAGGATAGAAATGGAGAGATTCTGGTAAAACCGGAAGAAAGGAATATAAGGTGGACGGAACACTATGAAGACTTGTTGAACGTAGAATACGGAGCACAAGAGGAAGTGGTGGCGGACAGGGGAGAAGCGGAGGAGGAGAGGGAGGAGGAAGAAGAGATAACAGTGGAGGAAGAGGAGGCTATAAAAAGATGAAGAAGGGTAAAGCTCCAGGAGAGGATGGAGTGGCTGTCGAATTGGTGATGGAAGGAGGAGAGGAATTGAAGGAGAGAGTTCTTAACCTGTTGAACATTTGTTGGAGAGAGGGAAAAGTGCCGGAGAGATGGGGAAAGCTATAATAATACCAATATATAAAGGTAAAGGAGATCCAAGCAACTGTGATAACTATAGAGGAATTGCATTGATAGACCACCTGGCAAAAATCTACGAAAGAATATTGGAAAGAAAGTTGAGAGTGATTGTGGAGCCGAGACTGGGAGAGGAGCAACATGGGTATAGAAGAGGAAAAGGAACGACAGATCTCCTGTTTACACTAAGGATAGTTATGGAGAAGATGTTAGAATACGGCAAGAGTTTTTATGTTGCGTTTATTGATCTGCAAAAGGCTTTTGATTCTGTACCGAGAGAGAGAGACTTATGGAGAGTATGGAAGAAAATTATGAAGTGAGTGGAAGATTTGAAGAAAGCAATAATGAAGTATGTACGAAAAATGTAGTTGTAACATCAGAACGGAGAGTGAAAATGATATATGGTTCGAAGTAAAAACAGGAGTTAAACAAGGGAGTGTATTATCGCCTATATTGTTCATATTATATTTAGATGTAGTAATAAGTAAAGTGAAGGAGAGATTGGGAGTCTTTGATGGGGATATAATGGCGTATGCGGACGATCTAGCATGTTGGAGTGAGAGAGGATGAGAAAATACGGGAGGTGGTGAGGCTGTTTGCGGAGGAGTTGGAGGAGGCAGGGATGAAGATGAATGTACATAAAACAGAGATATTAATGGTAACGGGAGGAAACGACGAAGGCATGAGGATGATGGTAGGAGGGGAGGAGGTGAAGGCGGTGGATTCCTGCGTTTATCTAGGTGGATGTTTTAACAGAGAGGGAGGATGTGGAGGAGAGATTACTAGAAGAATGGAAAAATATGGACAAGCTATGAGAGCATTGTACCCATTGATGAAGGACGGAAACGTTGGAATGGATGTTAAAAAGGTAAATCTTCGAAAGTATAATACTGACCCCGACGCTTGCTGACGAGCCGGAGACGTGGACTACTACGAGAGAGAGGAGAGCAAGAATACAAGCGGCGGAAAATGAGAGCTCTTGAGAACAATGCTGGAAGAAGCAGAAGGAACAGAATAAGGAACAAAGTAACCAAGAAATACTGTAGGAGAAGGAAGATTTATTACTGAAAGATGGATGTGCGAAGATTGAGATAGGTGGGGGCATCTGGAGAGGTATGCAGCCGGTGACAGGATGGCCGAAAAGAAGATGGGAGGTGGGAACCGGAAGGAAGAAGACGAGGGGGTAGACCGAGAAGAGATGGACTGAATCGATGGAGGGGATTCTTTTCTAAGCAAGATGCCACGCAGACAATGAGTTGGCTGAAAAGAAAAGAGAGTAGTTAGGGAATGGGTTGTTCTGAGGAAGGACCCTTCGCTGCCGCACTGACACGGATGAAAAATCCTATCTGGGGAAAGAGAACTAAAAAAAGAGTAAAAAAATATATATATATATATATATATATATATATATATATATATATATAT
This sequence comes from Trachelipus rathkii, assembly GCA_015478945.1. Taxonomy (NCBI): domain Eukaryota; kingdom Metazoa; phylum Arthropoda; class Malacostraca; order Isopoda; family Trachelipodidae; genus Trachelipus; species Trachelipus rathkii. The sequence goes on along the minus strand of JABUQX010071951.1, from coordinate 10,009 downwards.
ATATATATATATATATTATATATATATATATATATATAATATATATATATATATATATTATTTTTGTATATATAATATCTATATATATTATATATATATATATATATATATATGAAAATTGATATTTTTTGTACTTACATTTATTTATAAAGATCAAATTTTCTTCCTTTTTGAATGGTTTCATATATAAATCACTGACTGTATTGCACATATTCTTACATGTTTGAATTTTAATATGGCCTACAACACTCAGGAAAGAATTTAGCAATTTTTAATGAAACTTAAATCGAATACGAATCCAATATACCCGTATTTATAAAACTAACAGCTCAATTTTATTAAAAACACACAAAATCAGTAATAAATTAATATTTAATAAATAATATGAAAAGCGTATTATTACTAACTCCACACAGATACATTCCCACTAATAACAGCAAAATACAACTTGTCTGCCGAGGCAAATTTGTAAGTAGCCTAGAACAGTGGTCTCCAAAGTGGGGTACGCGTACCCCGGGGGGTACGCAGAGTGATACTTGGGGGTACGCCAAAGAAGTAGCCTCACGATCACTTGCGAGTGTATGATCTTGTATCAAGGGAGTGCGATATATATATATATATCATATATATATTATATATATATATATATATGTTATATATATATATTATACTATAATATATATATATATATATATATATAATATAATATATATATATATATATATATATATATATATATATATAAACTCGCGGGCAAATTTAATGCATCACCCGTAAATATAATTTAAACTCTTTCATATTGGGAAATATAGGGAATAGGGTTTTGGTTTTATTTGGGTTCATACCGTATCTCAGGAGTGATTGTACAGGTTATAAATGTATTAACAACCGTAATGTAACGACAGTTGTTTAGGGTAATTAAATGGTTACAATAAAGAAAAACGAAAAAAATTATTGGATATGATGATTTATTAATTAACAACAATTTCTACAAATTACAATGTGAAATGCAGCATAAAGGTGTCTAATAATGGGTTTACCCCTCTGGCCCTTCCAACTTCCTCCAAGCGATTCGGCATTGATGAAATGATCTTGAGATGGTCTCCTGCGGGATGTTGTCAAGGCCTTTGCAAAGCTCCCTGATGTGGACGGAGCATGTTCACGGGCTCGAACACGCCTACCTAACAAATCCCAAGCATGTTCAATGGGATTCATTTCCGGGCTTCTCGCAGAAATGGCCAGGAGTCTGATCCCTACCTGTTGTAGGTAACCGTTGGACGACCTGTGCCGTGTGCTGTGTGGCGTTGTCATGGAAGTAACAAAAAACGGATTGCCAATGAAGGGGACGTGAAAGGCACTAATATTCCTCTTGGAGGATGTCTTCCACATACCTTTCAGCCATTAACGTTCCTCTGCTCACGATATGCAATGCCGTGCGAGTACCCAAACAAATGCCTGCCACACCATTACAGAGTCACCTCCAAAAGGAATCCTTGGCGAGACGATTCATCTGTGAGTGTCCAATCTCCATACGCTTGTGAAAAATGAAATCGCAACCCGATGCTCCCTGATCAGGAGAGGGCCGATGGCAGACTTTGTAATACGTACTCCACGTTCATTCTGTCGTCTTCTCACTGTACGCTCGGAAATGACACATGTCTGACCTCACGGAGCCTGTGTTGCAGCTGTACGCTTGTTTGGAAACGATCACGAAGCACTGCCAGACGGAGGAATCTGTCATCTCTCTCGGACGTCGCCCTCGGGCGACCCTGACCATGTCGTCTACGGTTGCTGCCAGTCTCCTTGAACCGACGAAGGATTCGACTGACCGTCGATTGGTTTACCCCGAGTTGCTGAGCCACCTGTCTCTGAGAATGGCTTGCTTCTCACAGTGTGATAACTCAAGCTACGACTTTACAGCATAGGGTTGTTTCATTAGTTTGGTTGCGTGTCTTGCCATCTTGTTCTCCTATGAACGTACTTTCGGGATTTCGTAATTTGGTGTCTTTATTATGCCATTTAGTTCCATACACGGTGTAGTTGCATACGGTATACGCTCCGAAGTTAGGTATGACCCAAATAAAACCAAACCCTAGCCCTACATTTCCAGATATGAAAGAGTTTAAATTATATTTACGGGTGATGCATTAAATATATATATATATATATATATATATATATATATATATATATATATATATATATATATATATATATATATATATATATATATATATATATATATATATATATATATATATTATAATATATATATAATTATATATATATATATATATATTAAGCCTATAGGGGGGTGCAACTCAAAATACAACTTGTCTGCCGAGGCAAATTTATAGGTAGCCTAGAAGACTGACTCATCAAGTGAGTCTGGCAGACTCTGATTGCAAGAATGAGTCAATGATTTTTTATGAAATTATAAATTAAATAAGTCGGTATAAAGGAGATTTGATCAAGTTGCCATATGTATTAATTAATTTGCTTAATTTAA
>JABUQX010071951.1:0-2500 GCA_015478945.1 Trachelipus rathkii | reverse complement strand
ACCTTAAAGCCAGTAAATCAGTAAATCAATAGAGGTGTTACATACCAACAAGGGGGTTAGTATGCTTTTGTTTTACTGCTTTACTGCTTTAACTCATATGTTTTACTGCTTTAACTCACATATTTATTAACATTACATACCTTAAAGCAGTAAATCAGTAAATCAATAGAGGTGTTACATAACACCAAAGGGGATTAGTATGCTTTTGTTTTACTGCTTTACTGCTTTACTTATTTATTGTTTTACTGCTTTAACTCATATATTTATTAACATTACATACCTTAAAGCAGTAAATCAGTAAATCAATAGAGGTGTTACCTAACACCAAAGGGATTAGTATGCTTTTGTTTTACTGTTTTACTGCTTTAACTCATATTTGCATACTCTGTAATTTAATTCATATATAATTCAGAGTAACAGACCTTAAAGCAGTAAATCAGTAAATCAATAGAGGTGTTACCTAACACCAAAGGGATTAGTATGCTTTTGTTTTACTGTTTTACTGCTTTAACTCATATGTTTTACTGCTTTAACTCATATTATTTGATTAACATTACATACCTTTTAAGCCAGGCTAAAATCGAGAAATCAAAGATGTCCTAACATCAAAGGAATTAGTATGGCTTTTGTTTTTAATGTTTTTACTGCTTACTCATATGTTTATACTGCTTTAACTCATATGCTTTGCTGCTTTAACTACTATATTTATTAACATTATGTTTTTTATTTTGTTTTAATACTTTTTATTTTTTTTTATTTTATTTTTATTATTTTAATTTTTTTTATTATTATTTTTATTATTATTTTTATATATTATACTTCATGCCTATGGTTATATATTTAGCACCACCACACACACACACACACACACCACACACACATCACACACACACACACACACACACACACACACACACACACACACAACACACACACACACACACGCACACTCACTTACACACATAACGTATAAATTTATTAAAACATTTTATGTTTTTAATTAAACACGTACATTTATATTATTCATTCAATTATAACTAAAACAAAGTCTAAAACTTTCTATAATAAATCAATCATTATCCTTGAACAAAGAATTTATTATTAAATGTTAATACTTTTTGTTTATAAATTATATAAACTATCCAACGTTTTAACATTTTGAACTTACTAAAAGTTTTATTGAAATTTTATGTAAAAACATATATTTTACGTACCTAAAAGCAATAAAGTAAATCAGTAAGGCAAGCCCCTAGCACCCCTCTACACCAAGCTATGCCCACGTTTTGTTCAATTGACTTACTGCTTTACATTATCTTTAGCCTGTAATAAGTATAAAATAACAAAATAAGTTCTTCTCTGCTAACATAACATGTATTTTATTAAAATTTAATCTTTGTAGGTAGTTATTAAAAATAACAATTATTCACTTACATTTATATTATTCGCTCGATGTTAACTAAAAATATTTCAAAGTTTTTTAAATAATTCGGATTTTCTTTATTATTATTATTATTATTATCTATGTACATTGACAATCCAACACGAGAAAACACAACAACCCGCACTCCTTACAGATACGAAACTGACCTCTCTCTGTAAAATGTGTTGAAATAACTACTTTAGGCCTAAATTTAGGATAATCCTGTTTGTATCCTAAATTTAGGCCTAATTCCAGGTCAAAATATATTTCAAACTGACCTCTTTCTGTAAAATGTGGTGCAATAACTACGTTAGGCCTAAATTTAGGCCTAAATTTAGGATAAACCTTTTTTGTATCCTGGGCTGATTTAAGCCTAATACCGGGTCAAAAGGTAATTCCAGTATAGACAAGAATCGAGAATCAATGTTATTATTATTTTATAATATATTTCAAACTGAAACATTGCTGGATCGGTAAAGATTGCTTTAAGCAGGTTAAGAAGGAAATGGTTACCTTTCTTATGAGTGGACGGGGTAATTCCTTATCTTCTATTATGACTGCGCATGGTGTGATTCGGTCGAGATGATATTTTTATCGCTTTGGTGCCTTTCAAACGGTATGCTATAAAACATGTTTTTTCAATTCCTGAGCAGCGCTTATCTGGGATTGGATGAAAATTAGCTTAGTTCTTTAAACTTATATTTGAGAAGGTATGTTTTAGATCCAAACTCATTTTAAAATCATACTCGTTTTGGCTGTTAAGCGGTGCACAAGTTCTCTGATTTGTAATAAAAGTGTTCTATTTTCACTAAGTGTATCATGATTCACCTTAACAGGTATACCTCAATACAAGACATATCCAGTAGGGCAAATGCTCAACGATCCCAGGGAAAGTAGGGTTTTCATTCTTATATAAAGAAAACCCGATGGCTTTGAATTTTTTTCAGTGTGCTACCCATTCACCAGTTATAATACCAAAGCTGTATTTTCATGATTTCCAGATGATATTACTTGTATATGTAATCACACTGAAGAGTGGCTTACAGAATACTTTAAACCAAGCTCAGCTTTAAACTGGTC
>JABUQX010071950.1:32500-43364 GCA_015478945.1 Trachelipus rathkii | reverse complement strand
GGGAAGAATGAATTAAATGATTGACAATAATAAGCAATAATAATAATATAATAATAATATAATGCAATAATAATAATAATAATAATAATAATAATAATATAATAAAAATAATATAATAATAATAATTGGGAATAATAATCAATGCAAGAGTCTATTGAATAATTCAATCATAATAATGATAATAATAATAATCAATAATAATAATAATAATAATAATAATCATAAATAATAATAATAATATATAAAAATAATAATAATAACAAATAATAATAGATAATAATCATAAAAAATAATGATTATTATTATTATTATTATTATTATTATTATTATTATTATATTATTATTATTATTATTATTATTATTATTATTATTATTATTATTATTATTATTATTATTATTATTATTATTATTATTTTTATTGCATTAACTACAATTACAACAAAATTACTATGCTTAACCGCCAATCTTTTTTTTTAAACGATTATATAATTATGAATAGTTCTTGCGCATGAAGTTTCACTGAAACTTCATTGTTTGGACAGTCAGAAGAGCTTCCTCAGAAGCAATTACCGACATGTGAAAATGTTGTTATGGCATATTACTGCAATCAGAAAACAACAACGGAGCAGTTAAGCTTGCAAGAGCAAACAAAAGTAATAGTTAATGAGGTGAAATGTCTTTACCTAACTGCCAGTATCCCAACAATAAGCCTCAGCAGCATAATAATTCGTATTAAGCCACTGATGAAAAAATTACATGATCTAGAAAAATATCCTGAATTAAAAGAGAACAATCACGAGACATTTCAGGAATAAATTGAATTTAATTTTCAGTTTAGTCTTTTGTCGATGTTCCTGCCGAATGGCTTTGGATGCTGGCATCAGGGAGCATTACTGAAGTGGATTGTACAGCTTTGATCCACTATCACTTAAAAGTTTCTCTGACATGCAGAGTGGGAGTATGTCTATGGGCCTTGGATTCATTTCGCAAAAAAAGCCTGTCTAGAGGGCAGTTAATGATAATTGGGCGTACTTGAACAGAGGAAAGAACACTAAGCACTACAACAAGAGAGACACACGAAAAATATAAGGTAGTCAAGGTTGGGAGTTGCGTGAAGGCACGCATCATTCAGAAACCTTGCTAATTATGAACTGTAGACAATATGATGAGAAGAGATGATTAATTATATTAACTCTAGATTAAAATCAGATTATACGATTACTAATAAGGGGAGATGAAATTTCGAAGAAGAAGAATAATAGTGAATCATTTCCAGTTACAGAAACAAGTTATAGGCAAGAGAATGTAATGCAAGAGCATTTGATAAGATACACAAATACAGTCAACAGAGATACATTGCTTTAGTTCGTTAACTTGCGTACCTGGGCCGTTTTAAAAGACGCCGTGGAAGAATGCATTGTACTATTTCAAGACCTACAGATGTCTTGATTGACTATCTGAGTGATCGCGTGTGTAGTGTACAACAGCTGATGTAAGGCGTTTAAGTCGAGTAGGAAAAATATGTCGGAAGAGATACAACTGGTTTCAGCAATGCGATGTAAGCCTGTACTGCAGAACAAAGCAAGCGGCGCTATTTTGGTTGTAGTTTTGCGGGTTTGATGAGCTGAGAGCGGATGTGCCAGAGATGGTGGACTATTGTAGTTGTGAAGGTTTTTGCTCGCAGAAGTACGAGATTGAAGAGAAGAACACTTTGGCACATTGGTCTCATTCTCCAGTGGTCAGCACAATACATCACACTCATGTTTGTAAGGACATTGCGCATTCAGCGTACCGAAGTACAGTCGGGCGGGAATAGGCCCGTCTGGCCGTGGAGTTACTAACTATAAGATGGAGATAACAGATCAAGTTAAGTTATTGGCTGTGAAGACTCAGACATAGCGAGATAACTGGCATAAAAAAAAGCTGGCTGACAGCGCGAATAGAAAATACTGTGACAGTGAGTCATGTCATAAGTAACGTGTCTCGAGCGATGTGGTGTAATATTAGCGGAGGTGGATACAAATAAAGATTTAGCGGAAACAAGGCTAGGGGCCACGCAGAGAATGGAGATTGACTGGGAGGATCGAGGCAGAAGTATGGTGGAACGACAATGCACTTCTGATCCACTAGGTGAGAAGATGAGGCATCTAAACCCTTTTTTTTGCGCAGTGAGTTAATGTTTGGCCTAACATTTAAGTAAAATGACAGATGTAGAGTCTGGCTTATAGTTTCGGGAAGTGAGATTTTTAACGACAAAACAGTGTCTGAATGATGGCAGAACGAGCAAGGCTGAGCCATGGACCAGTCATCTACGTAATGATCGCCGGTTTGCTTACAGTACATAAGCGATACACCAGGTTAATGCTGGGAGATCTATGGAGAGTCCATCTCATCTACAGATGTGTGTAAATAGATGTTTAAACGGATTGCGCGATACAAACACATTCTTGCCATGTCCGCGCAATTGTCTGGTATGATGAAAGATGATACGCTTGTTAAAAAAGACCTTAGCAACGGCAATGTACTTTCTAAGCAGCATGTCTAGGCGGTTCGGTGTGGTCGATAGGACTTACTTCAGAACATTAGAAACTCTTGCGAGAAAGTACACCTGGAAATTTAAACCATGCAAGGTGGTTGACAAAAGCAAACAGGATCTTGCGCCTGTATATGTCTAAAGAGGTGGCATCTGAGCCTCTAAGAAGAGTAAACCATATTTTATTATGAACGTACTTCTATGGTCCGTTGCATCGGTTTATCACTATAACAGTCCATTTCGTTGCTTGCCAAAATGTGGCATCAAATTTCTTCTTTTTAATAAGGTTGTATCAGAAGACTTGATGATGCAGTAGAGATTTGACAAGACAATTTATTCCGTGCTTCTATCCCAATAATTCATAGATTTTGCACATGCAGAGAACATTTCTTTTTAGCTGCATTTAGTGACAACGACAACAGGCATTGGTAAAACTGCCATAGAAAAGGAACACCTCACTAAAGCACGGAGCAGCAGGTACTGCAAGTGCAGAATTCGCATCTTTGAGACAATACAATAATTAGTTCACTATGAATGTGGGCGCTGGAGACATCAAGAGCATTTGACAATGGATTGCTGGAAGCTGGGACATCCGTGTGTGGGTTACATCTCCGTCTTATGTTATCTGACAACCTCTCAAATGCATCACTTTAATTACACAACAAACCGACCAGGTAATAATGCATCGGCAAATTCTCATGTCAGTTACAAGACAAGCTAGTTGGAAAGAACAATTAAATAGAAGTAGTTTCGGATCTGCTAGCAGCTGGTAAAGTTGTATGGGAAAAGGTCACGTCACGGGTATGCGAGTTACAAAGGCAAGAAATCCAGAGGGCAGTCTGCAAACAATTGAAACCACACCACGCATCCACCCGCCCACTCTTACAATAGACATTTCAGTAGTGAATTTTGTTTGAGCCTTTATTTCATAATTATTTTCACGACATTTTTAATACTAAATATAATAATGTTACCGTCTGTATAAGTTGATGATTTCAACATTTTCAAATACAATTGTTTGCAGCGCACTGGTGCATAGAAATGCGTATGCGAATTTTTAGATAGTTCAAAAACTGAAATAGTTTGGGCAGTCGACGAACCAAATGTCCATGTGTCAATAAAAAGAAGCTTATATAGTTTTTATTTAGCATTAGATCGTAGAAGTCAACTTTTGAATGTGTTTGAAAAATCTTTCATTTTTGCATGATGCCACACGCATCTTGTTCACCATATATATAAATGATATGGTGTAACTATACATAGTTATAATATAGTATATATATATATCATATATTATATATTATATATATAAAGCTAATATATATATATGGATAATGTAACTATTATTGTTAAAGTTAAGTACAAAGTCTTCTTATTTACATCTAGATATGGTATATACACCATACTATATATATATATTATTATATATATTATAGTATCTGATATATAATCTTCCTTAAATATTGTATAATTTATATATAGTAGAAATATATTACATCTAATACTGTATATAGACACCTTATTCTATTTATACAATACTATTTATAATATGATAGTATAGTATTATAATATAGTATAAAATATATATATTGTTTACTAGTAAATAGTATTAAAACTAGTTTAATCATATAATTGTTTTAATTTTATTTATAGTGACTTTAAATTGTAATGTATTATATATATTAAATATACAGGATATATGATATATATATATATATTTAATATAATATGATATAATTTAATATGCGGAAGAGGGGGAGGAGAGAAAGACAGAGGGTGGGCGGTAAGGCTGGGCTTTCTTTTCGACTTGTGTCATACTTCAATGTCTTATCAACCTCTTTCTGTTTTCACGGTGCACATGTCACTAGACGTGACTGCGCGCCTTACTGACGCCCGTAATGTTGGGGAAGAAAAGGAGGATGATGTTATATATATCATTATATATATAATTATATTATAATATAATAAATATATTATTTTATATTATATATAATATATTATAATATATAATATATATATTATATATATTTTTCTGGATAGTGAGTTATATTATATATATGACATATATATAAACTATAACAGTATATATTATATAGTAGTATATATATAGTATTATAGTATATATATATTATATATAAAGTATATTAATCTCAGGCAACAGACTCACTCGTCCTAAAAAAATTCTAGCTAAGCGCGCCTGCTATATAAAGCTATATATAGGTATAATAATATCATAAGTCTAGATATAATAGTATTATATAGTATATATAGTATATATATATATATATATATATATATATAAATATATAATAGTATATATAGTAATAATATATTTATAATATTATGATATATATATGAGATTAATAGGAGAGATGAGAGAGAGAGAGAGAGAGAGAGAGAGAAACTATTACCTCCTCAATGTCTTCCAAATAAATAGGATCATCGTACATGTACTGTTGATCATTTTGATCTTGAAGTGTGCTTAACTGAACAAACTTATCATGTGAGAAAGGAGCCATTTCTAGAGGACTTAACACACTTGTTGGTGGTTTTTCTTCTTCCTGATTCATTTGAACAGCATTTTTAGCTTGAAATTCTATGTCAGTTATATTGTAAACTTCTGAAGTTGTGGAAGGTATTTTTGTTGTAGTTGTTGTATATACGATATGTATGTGAACGTTACATAGTGGATATCTTTTCTGGTGAAACTGATGTTTGTGAATCTTCTGTAAATGATGATATAGGATTATTATCTTCAAAGTATTGTTGTTAATGTTATTTGTAATTGTATTTGTTGGTATAGCTTCAGTTGTGGTTTCTTGTAATGTTGTATATTTATCCTGCCATGATGAGTCAGTTAAATGATTCAGTAAAGCAGAATAAAGTGAATCATCTTCAGTAAATGTACTAATTGGTTCTTCAGTTACAGTAGGAGATGAATGAAAATACAAATCATAGTTATCTTTTAGCATTTCGACTGGCATTACAGTATAACTGGCTTCTTCATCTCGATAAATAGTACTAACAAATTTCTGTAAATTTTCTTTCATGGTTGTGGTGTCAGATTCCAAAGGAGAGAGTGTTGTCGACTCATCATTTTCACCATTTTCATTAATCATATTCTCAGAATTTATTCTCATTGTCGTGCTCGAAACAATTTCATTGTCTAAGAGCATTTCTTCAACATTTTCAGTCGTAGGAAGGACTGTAGTTAATTTTGTCCTTATCACTAACAAAATTTTCTGATAGTAAATCCTCCTTTCTTACTGAGAGTGAGTGATCATCTGTAGTAGTTTCCATGTTAAAAATACTACTAAAAAAATTTGATACGGGATCTTGAGATATTATACCCCAGGGACTGTAAGTTTCGAGACTTTCGACTTGCTCTTTCATCAAGTGAGCTAAAATTGTGTCAGGGATAGTAATATTTTGAGGCATCTCGGTAGTATTATTTGTTTCTGATGACACTGTAGGAGTTGTTTCATCTTTCGAAGTAGAGGCAGCATCCTGTTTTTCGGTATTCAGCAAACTATTGGATATTTCATTAGACATAACCTAATAAAAATTAAATATATATATATATATTATATTATATATATTAAAGGCATATATATATATATATGGTAAGTTGCATGTGTCACACTCGTAATACTCTGTATGATACGGGTAGTTACGAGAGCTTGTGCCTGGTTGACGACCGATCGCGCATTTAGCTGATGATCAGAATTCGTAGTGCGCGTCGACGAAGGTGTTGATGACAGTTGACAGCAGTCGTGTGAGGGGACCCTGGTACAGGGCGCTGTACACTGTAGTTGGATTAAGTACGGAGATTGGATGCGCCTATTGCCGTGCGCGAGCGAATGATGGTATATAGTATACTATATAATATATTATTTATATATATATATTAAGATAAATATATATTATAATATATAATATATTAATTATATATACTATGTATATTAATTATAAGTAGTATATTGAAGATATTGATATACTATATATATATATATTATATATATTATATACTATAATATATATATATATATATATATATTATATATAATATGTATTTATCTATTATAGTCATATATAAAGTAAAGATGATGATTATATAATATATATATAGTATATTATATGTTAGTAAATATATATATATATATATATATATATATATATAATATATATTTATTATATATATACATCTACATCAACCATAACCTTACTATATATATATATAATATCATCTAACATTTATTATTACTTATCATTATTTATTATATATATATATATTTATATATATATAATATAATTATATTATATATATCTATATATATATATATATATATATATATATATTATATATATATATTATATATTCCATAATTATATATATAATATATATATATTAATTATATATATAATATTATATTTATATATATATATATTTATATATTATAAATTATATATTATTATATTATGTATATATATAGTATAATATATATATAATAATATATATTATTAATTATATATATATATATTAATATATATATATATTATATCTATATATATATCATATATATATATATATATGATATATATATATAATATAGTATATATATATATATATAATAATATTAATATATATATATATATATTATATATATATATATTATATATATAATAATATATATATTTATATATATTATACATCTAACTACATACTACTTATATATATATTATATATATATATATATATATATATATATATATATATATATATATATATAATAATATATTATATATATAATATATATATATATATAGTATAATATATATATATATATAACATCTACACTTCAAATTTCCTACAGAAAATTGGTAACCGAACTTATAGAGGTAGTAATAACGTTTTTAGCATTTTTGGAGCTGCTCATGATGGGAACTGCGCAGTTTCCCTCAGGTTTCGGTACTTTCAGTTTAGAAACAAAATACATTTTTTGAGGGAAGATCTTCACAAGTGAGGAGAACTTTGTTCAGATGTCAGAAATATCAATCTCTTTTTTATTTCCCTTTCAACTAAAACTCAAAAAAAAAAAAAAATTAGTGTAATTCTTTATTGTTCTCGTGTGCTCTCGAATTTGAAAAACTTGTTCATTCTTAAGGAGAAAATACGATACATTATCATTCATCGCTTTTATTTCACTGCTCCTGAACCCTTTGCTGTCTAAGACGCGAGTAAACTTTGAATTTATCCTTCCCTTTTTTCTCTATTATTATTTATGATCGGGCTACACAGAGGGAGGATGCTTAAACTAGATTTTAAAAACTCCTCGTTCAAATCTTCTAGCCTCGTAATTCTAGCGATAAAAGGTTCACTTATGCCAATGACTATGATACTACCCTTCTCAACCTTTATCTCGGAATACTGATTTAACGTTAACCGATTTTAATATTGAATAACGAACTATCTGCTTTTACCAGAAACTTAGATAATTAATTTAGCTTATTGTGGTATCGACGATAATTAACTCGATAACTTCTTTTGGATTCTCAAAATTTCGTGGATTAACTGAATTTACTCCACTCAGAGCTGTCAGCTTCCAAACTTTCATCATCCCCGTCATGGAAGTATAATGCACTTATTCAGTCCTTTTAGTCGGTGAAAGTGGATGGCTCTTAACGTTCCAACAAATCCTCCTAATTGTTGTAAACCTCGTTCTTCTTTATAGAGGAAATATTTCTTCTTACTTATAGAGGGAAGATTTTCGACCGCCGGGGGAACACGAGGGTCTTTTTTTGATAGCTGAGAGTTACTTTTTACATCTCCGTTGTACCTGCTCCCGCCTTCTGCCCTGAATTTTTAAATCCTTTTAGCATTCATAAACCATCTCCTTGTTTTTCCGTATGGCACGAGTAATTCATTTTGTGGAATGTTTTCCTTTTCCTCTCCAGCGAGCTTTCTTGATTCTCATGCTGTCCTTCTGTGGAATTAATAGATAATAATAATGATAATAATAATAATAATAATAATTAATAATAATAATAAAATGAATGATGATTAATATCATCAATAATATAATAATAATAAGTAATAATAATAATAATAATATAATAATAATAAATAGATAAAATAATATAATAATAATAATAATATAATAATAATCATAATAATAATTAAATCGAGTGACATTAATAATATAATGAATTACACACACATGAATAATTATAATAAGAGAATTGTTGGCGCACACGCACTGGAGAGGGATAGTAGAGGCAATAAGTTGGGAGAGAGCTAAGCACGGAGGTACATGGAAGAATAGGGAAAACAAACAGATTGCTGGTTTGGCAAAGGAGAAGAAGCCATGGGAATTCACAATGTTGGGGTGAGTGTGGATTCTGCAACAACAGGCTTTGTATTCAGTGCTAAGAGATAGTTTTGTGGAGAAATTGACTGAGGAAGAATATGGAGTTTGCCTGGGAACAGAATTCTGCAATGCTAATTAAGAGGCTTGTAACACGAGGTGGTGTAGTGGCAGAGGTGAGCGACAGTGGAAACACTGAAATGAAAAGTGGTTTCTGCACAAGTGAAGAAACAAGGGTTGAAGCAAGGGAGTGTCGTTATTCAGGCCCCTGTTGTTTAATTGCATATTTAACAGCATAAAGTTATATAATTTTCAAGCAGCGATGGATAAAAAAAATGATGATGGGGGTTTTGTTGGCATACCCTGAAGCATCGAGTAATAGACTAGATTTCATGAAGCGTGGAAGGAAAAAGGAATGGGCAGAGAGACTCTGGACAAAGGTGGAATATTGTTGTTTTCGAGGAAGGGAGACAGCTCCTAGTTCGAAAAATGAATAAGGGAGAGAACGGGTTTATGATAAATTAGAAGAAATAGATATGAGGAAGGGTTTAGAATAATCTCCAGATAGATTGGGCAGCAAACATAAAGAGGGGGGGTTTGTAGAGAGTTTTAAGAAGTATTTTAGGGGAGTTGTGGATTTCGAAACACCACAGAGGTGGATGTTGAAGGAAGATATCGCCGAAAGGATAGGAAAATATGGAAGAAGCGTAAGCGTTTTCTATCCTTTGCTGAAGGATCAGATGTGCCGCTGGCGAGGGTGGAAAAAATATTTCTGAGAGTTCTTTGAACTCCATATGACTGTATGGTGGGAGAGTTGGAGCGACGCAACGTATTCGCACCAGGCAGGCAAGAATAGCCAAGCACACGGAAGATGAGGCCCTTCTTGAGGGTATTGCTGGAAAGAGCAGAAAGAGGATCGAGTGAGAAATGAAAGCATATACGAAGAGAGAGGCAGGGTATGTTCCGATGGGGTTGGCACGATGAGAGAAGATGAGATAGAAAAGGTACGCAACTGAGGTAGCTGGGTACAGCTGCTAGAGAGGATGGGGGGAGGAGAGAGTGGCAAAACAGTGGTTTTGGGAGTGGAGCCCGGAGGCAGGAGACCCCGAGGAGGGCCGGAGAGGAAAGGTTTGGGAGATGAAGTAGAAGAAAGAGGTACTTGGAGAGGCATCAGGACTTCCGAACATTCATCGGAATTGAGAGGAGGGCTGGAGACTTTCGACAGATAGACGATCGGATCGGAGGAATGAAACTAATAAACACAAACAACTGACAGGAGATAAATAATGAATTCCTGGGAGCTGAAAGTTATAAGGTTATTAATATCAAGTTATACAAATAATAATAATAATAATAATAATAATAAATTATAATAATAATAATATAATACTAATATAATTAATACATAATGAATAGGCATAATTCATAATATAATAAATAATATAATAATAATTAATAATAAATATAATAAAATAAATGATAATCATAATAATAAAATTAAGTATAAATAATAATAATAATTAATATAATAATATATAATAATAATAATAATATATAATAATAATAATAATTAATATAATAATAATAATAAAATAAAATAAATAATAATATATATAATAATAATAATTTTTCAATGAAAATAATATATATCTGAATTATCGGAAAACATTATATCTCAACAAATGGCCTCTACTTCTCAAATGAAGAATAATTTATATTTTATTTGCATGGATAAGTGGCCATTTTCATGATTAACTATACTTAATAGTATAATATATATATGTATAATTACTTATATTATATATATACTATACATATATATATATATGTATAATATATATTATCATATTAATATATATATATTATGCGTATATATATACGGTATAGTATATATAATATAATATATATATATATATATATATAATATATATATATATATATATATATTATATCACTATACCATTTT
>JABUQX010071950.1:20000-25000 GCA_015478945.1 Trachelipus rathkii | reverse complement strand
ATTGTCGTGAGACGGAGAAAGTAGTGAAGTTAGATGAGAATAGGACTGCCAGTGTATGTATGAGAACATGCGAGAAGAAGAGGAGAAATTAAGAGTACAATAACGGGAGGTGAAGATAACTATAAGTATGATCTAAAAGGGTATGATGTATAATATATTGTCTTATTATGAGTGAGAAAAGGTTCTATTCCGGAGAAGAGTGACCACTTTTAATATCTTAAGAAACAACTAACTAGGAAGCATGTCATAGTAATTGATGAATGAACGCACATAACTTAACATTCAAAGGTATGACCAACGATTTAAGGAACAAAGCTCGATAGAAAGCGATAGGTATGTGGGGTTCGCCAATTGTTCACCCAATATTAATGGCGAGTTGCGAATATTTCCTAAAGACACTAACGGTAACTTAAGAGGAGAAAGGAATACATGATTTAAATACGCAGGATTTCATGAGACTGACAATATAGGCTACGTTTAATTGTGTGTAGTATGGACATATGCTCGTTCATATGTAATCCAAACTGATAAACAGAGAGGATAGCAGAACCTTTCCACTCATATTAAAACAATTATAAAGCTACCCTACATAGTTAAGTAGGTAGCGTATATAGAATACTCCGTTTATAAGAAAGATAATTTCTTTTCTCGATTTTCAATAAACTGGGACATCTGGAATAATCCTAATTTATCTCATTTACGAAATAGCAATCGCCTAACCGTGTAAATTAATTCACTGGTTTTACGTCGCATAAGATATCAATTATTAAAGATGGGGAATGGTGTGAATAGTACTTTGAGCACTACGAGCTAATACTCGTACCGAAATGCACGATAGACAAGACCATTGGAAAATAGAAATTACAAATACTAATAGACACGTTCATCAAAATTGAAACTACCAAAAAATATCATTTCACCAAAGCCTAAATAAGCAGAAAAAAACTTTGCCGAAAGGAAATAACACAAACACAAATTACGATGCTTTTAATAAACATAAATATACACTTAACAATCAATACAGATATAAATTACAAAACCCAAAATCTAAACATAATAACAAAATACAATACCCTTAATAAATTATTAAAACCCAAAATCAACAATAATAGTAATGCAGCAATTTACGCAATCAATTCCATGTAAATCATGTAATCATAAATATATAGGTGAAACGATAGATTTCAGCAGAAGGATATATCAACACAAATACGATATGCGCACTTATAATAGTAACTCTCCCTTAGTAATGCATCAAATTAACAATGGCCATCCCATCAATATCGAAAATAACCAGAAAATACAAACAATAAATAATCACAAATACAGAAAGTTTTATGAAGCTTATATAATAAAAAATACAGAAAACTTCAACCGAGACAGAGGTAATTATGCTATAGACGAAACAATTAACGAAAGCCTAAAACTGTCAAACTCATGCAGAAGAATCTTACAAAAATTGGAACGACATGACAACGCAGAATATCAGAACCAACCGCTACAAAGTTAACAATATCCGCAGTCTACAAGAACTTCATTCTCTCTTTGGAAATCCCGAAAGATGTGGGGTATACCCCACGAAGCTAGGATGGTTCAAAGCGAAATATATAGAATTGAATCTGCAGTTTTTATAAAAGTTTTACAATAAATGTATTACTATTGAGTTATCATAAGTTGAAATAAAATAGGGGTTAAGTGTATTTATATACATATTAAGGTGCGAAATTTAAACAATAGCATTAGTTTATAAATATATAATATATATATATATAACTATATATATATGATATATATATTATATATTATATATATATATATAATATATTACTATATATATATAATATATATTATATATATATATTATATAATATATATATAATATATATATATAATCGTATACTGTATATACTTTGTATTATAATTTGATGAATCTTTCATTGTCATATGAAACCTCTCGGTAGGGTATGGCACAACGTTTTGATACATTTTCTAAGCTTACCTCTTTCTGGGATCTATCTTTCTCTCTGATTTTCTTTCCGGTCGTTCTGTAGCCACTGATCATCCTTTGAAACTATAAATAGTGGTGGGTGGTCCTCAGGGTTCTGTTCGTATCCCCAACTTTCTTTCAACTTTGTCATAGTGGCTTTCTCTCTAGATATTTCATGACCTATCCACTCCTATGCCGAAGAATATTACTCCTATCATTATTCCCTTCATTACTCCCATCATTACTCCCTTCATTACTCCATTACTTTATTACTGTTGATTTTGGGTTTTAATAATATAATTTATTAAGGGTATTGTAACGCAGCAATTTACGCAATTTTATGTAAATCATGTAATCATAAATATATAGGTGAAACGATAGATTTTAGCAGAAGGATATATCAACACAAATACGATATACGCACTTATAATAGAAACTCTCCCTTAGTAATGCATCAAATTAACAATGGCCATCCCATCAATATCGAAAATAACCAGAAAATACAAACAATAAACAATCACAAATATAGAAAATTTTACGAAGCTTATATAATAAAAAATACAGAAAACTTCAACCGAGACAGAGGTAATTATGTTATAGACGAAACAATTAACGAAAGCCTAAAACTATCAAACTCATGCAGAAGAATCTTACAAAATTGGAACGACATGGTAACGCAGAATATCAGAACCGACCGCTACAAAGTTAATAATTATCCGCAGTTTACAAACAGCTAATTCCTCTCTTGGGAACTCCTGAAATGAACAGATGTGGAGGATACCCCACGGAAAGCTAGGGGATTCAAGAGAAATATTAAATATGAATATGTCATTTTTTTTTTAAAAAAACGTTTTAATTAAATGTACTACTTATATAATAAGAGAAAAAAAGGGTAAATATATATATATATATATTACTATATATATATATATATATATATATATATATATATATTTTATATATATTATATTATTATATATTATATATTATATATATATATAATAAATATTATATAAATATATATAAATATATATATATATAACATTACCATATATATAATATATAGTATATAATATATATATATATATATATATATAATATAATATATATATATATATATATAATATATTATATAATATATATATATATTAAAGTATTTAATTTTTTTTCACATGAAGAAAACAGTCCTAGAAAGCTGTTTCATAATTTAGAAGCAGTTTTCGAAATATTTTTGGAAGTCAAAATGAGGTGAAATT
The DNA here is from genome assembly GCA_015478945.1 of Trachelipus rathkii. Taxonomy (NCBI): domain Eukaryota; kingdom Metazoa; phylum Arthropoda; class Malacostraca; order Isopoda; family Trachelipodidae; genus Trachelipus; species Trachelipus rathkii. The sequence goes on along the minus strand of JABUQX010071950.1, from coordinate 21,757 downwards.
TTTGTTTCATATATTTTTAAGTGCATTTGAAGTTAAAAATGCTCCAGACCCAAAATTCTGGAATTTTGTGTAATATTCTCCCTTCTCATCACAACTTATTGAAACGAGGAAAATTCCCTTTCGTTAAATTCCAAGTAGTATTTGATTGATTTATCTATCTATCTATCTATCTATCCTATCTATCTATTCTATCTATCTATCTATCTATCTATCTATTATCTATCTATCTATCTATCTTATCTATCTATTTATCTATCTATCTATCTATCTATCTATCTATCATCTATCGATCTATCTATCTTATCTCTCTCTCGCTATCTATCTATCTATCTATCTATCTATCTATCTACTATCTATCTATCTATCTATCTTATCTATCTATCATCTATCTATCTATCTATCTATCTATCATTTAGCTAAATTAAAAATATCTGATTTTTTTGAAAAATTTAAATGAAAATTTAGAGGTGGGGCAGATTATGTAAAAGAGATAGGAACAAACGTCTTAAAAATGTAGTTTTTTTAAGAAGTTTTAGGTTCCGTTAAGTAGATATATTGTAATATTTATTAAGATCTTATTGTATGCCTTTTTACGAAATCAAATTTTTGGACTAATATGTCAAATAGTAGTCAAATATACAAACAATTTGAAGTATCTGTTTCATAACTGCTTTAAAATAATATGTAAAGTTTCTAATAAAATTTTAGTAATCATTAATATGTAATTGTTTTAAAAATGTTGATTCTTAATCATTACCTAAACTATCCTCAAATTATGCACTGCTTTTAGCTTGCTGGATAAATCATGTTATTTTTTGTTTTAGAAAAAAAATACTTCTTTAATGCATGCATCATGGTGAAAGACATCGAAAGGAATATTTATAAAGGACATAGGGAATAGTAAATATTAATAATACCTTGCATGCTCTTAAAACTAAGAATTTAGTTTTTTTCAAGACGGGAGAAAGATACCTTAAGTCATAAAAATATGGTACAATTAATAATGGAGCTATTTGCATATTAATTTTTTAACTGTTTTGTATTATTTTTTAATTTTATCTTTACTTACTTGATGTACTTCTGTTTATGAAATAAAAGAATTAAAGACCAAAGGCCTAACTAACTATCTATCTATCTATCCTATCTATCTACTCATATCTATCTATCTATCTATCTTATCATCATCTATCTACTATCATATCTATTCTTATCTATCCTATCCTATCAATCTATCCTATCTTCTAATCTATCTATCTATCATCTATCTATCTATCTATCTATCTATCTATCTATCTATCTATCTATTTTATCTATCTATCTATCTATCTATTTTTGCTTTAACTTCTAAATAATGTACTATGTTTACGAAATAAAAGAAATTAAAGACATCTAATTCATATCTATCTATCTGTAGCATTTATTGCGCTTCAATGATATTCTATTATGATAGTTTTTTTAATTGAACAAAAACAACAAGTGAAAACGTAATAATAATAAAAAAAAATAGCAATGGTCTTATATATTTTGAAATGGAATTAGTGTTAGCCAAACAGTTTGATAAATAAAGCTTTGTTTTAAACATTTTCATTTTACTTTTTGAAACTTCAATTTTAGGAAATTGTAAATTACATCCTCAGAATAAGTGTCTTGGAGCTTAAACAAAACTCAATGGCGAAGAGGATCCGATTTTACATTTCATGGAGTAAAAGGAAAAAAAAAACATGTCTAGAATTAAATGCAGTTTCATGTCTATGTAT